>JAUTYZ010358772.1:0-15710 GCA_032273725.1 Panulirus interruptus | reverse complement strand
ATTAAGAAGTGCTGTACTGGATAAAAATGTTGTGGTCTGTTTTGATTTCTAACTTTTTTTATTTGCCGATGATGGAATAAGATATTGTTAAATGAAGGTTAGTTCAGTTCTAGGTGAAAGTTTAGAATTAAGAACTTTCGAGTTCGTGCCATCATAGGAAACTTCATTGTTGCATTTTGATAACATAGTCAAGTGATATAAACAGTTACAAGTGTCCCTCTTCTCGTAAAACCCAATGCAGACAATGGAAATTCCTTTCATTTAATCAGATATATGAATATTTTATCGTTACATTTAAGAGAATAAAAAGCTTGCCAGACTTCCCATGATTAATGATGGAAACAGTAGATTACATTTCCTACAAGCACTTTAAGAACACATTGGGCATACCAAAACACTTTGTATTCCAAAATTTAAACCATTGTGAGAGATGCATCCAATCCTAGACACCCTCTCACCCTCCTCCCCTGGGCTTTGTACTCTACTATACACTGTACATTTTTGTTATTAGCTGTAGATCCATGAAACAGTAGGGCACCTTGATCTCTTACATTCTGCTGAATCACCTCAAGAATACTATGGCAATAAGTAAATTCATATAATTTTTTTTTTATATAAGAAACATATCCTTCACTGCAACCTTAAAGAAAGTGCCATTTTTTTTATTATCTATGTGTGCAGATCTAGGTTATTGTGTTCTTGTAAACCTTATAAACCTATCACTTCCTCAACAGTGATTGTCACTTTGAGTTGTTTTAACAAGTTTTTATCATCAGGTTACTTTTGATCCATGCCTCTTCATGAATATTTTCCTTTTTCTGATCAGGCATAAATGTTTTTGTGACAGAAGTAATGAGGAATACCCCAACCCAAAGTTGTTAGCATAAAGCCTTGTTGAACTCTCCCCAGAAATTGAAACTGAAAACTGTACTCAAATAATTGTAATTGTAAGTGTAGAAGCTAAACATAAGCTCATAAATGTTATAGGATACAAAAAGTTGGACTGTTCTACTTCCACATACTGACCCTAAAAGATAAAGAAATCCAGTTGTCCTTATGATGAGTTTGTTATTCAAAAAGGCCAGGACATCTGTACCCTTGTCATTTGTATGTTTTGTTGATGGCCTTGTATTTTTGTATATTTGATTGTACTTTCAGTATATGTTGGAGATTTGTACTTTCTTTTATTGCTCAGTGATCAAGAGTTGGCCCCTTCAAGCTTTGCATGATATAAATGATTGATAGGTTTTGTTTGATGTCACTTATTATCATCACTGTAGTATTATTATTAGTAGTAGTATAATTAAAATTCTGAGAATTTAATTTTTTATTTTATATGATTTTTAGGGGAATTGTCTACCAAGTGTTCTGTACTATTTCATGTAATCTTAGTTGAGTGTAAGATTACATGGTACTATATTCACATGTTTATTAGTAATATGAACAGCAGCACACAGATTATCACATGACTTGTGTTTTTAACTTACAGGAAGCCCACAGTATGGTCCACAGTGCAAACCAACGAGCGGCTAGTGCGGAAAGATCTCTGCGGGAAGCAGAGATGCAGGTGGAAGTGTTGCAGGCAGAAGTAACAGCCCTCAAGGCCCTAGTAATCACATCTACACCAGCTGCTCCAAATCCACACCTCCATCCACAACTCATCAGCAAGAGTGTTGCTGAGACAGGTGAGGAAGTTTTTTTTTATTGTATTTATATGAAATGTCTGTACTTTAAAATTTGGGACCTGGACATTTGTTGGAATTTGATTATTCTTGATTTCTGAATGTATATTGAATGTATATCAGAAAAATCTAACTTACTGTACATCGATTACAGTTAGAGTAGGCTATCACTCCAGTATGATTGTACTGTACTCATCTGTAGTGCTATATTTCTCATAATAGATATATGCAGTGTCATAGTAAATGTGCAGTACACTTAATAGGAATCATGAAAATAATGCATAGAATAAAAGAAGAATTTATCTTGAAAAAAATTAGGATTTCTGAAGTATACAAAATTCTAATGTCCATATTTTTTGTTTTGTGCCTGTGTCATGCATATACCCAGGATTTGGTGTGTGTGTGTGTGTGTGGGGTAGGGAGTTGCAAGTTAAGGACTCATCAAGGTAATGATGAAAGCTCAAAACAGAAGTGATATGTAAGAATGCATAATTTTCATCATGCATACGAAATACTCTGGAATTTTCATATACTGTGGCTGTTGCTTTTTGTGGTTGGTCACATCAGTATTTTTGTAAATGAGGGAATTAAGAGCTGTTTGAGTTACGTAGAGGTTAGATTTTATCATCAATATTGATCAGATTTTCATGACATATGACTTGAGCTGTTGTACAATAGGAAGTTTATTATGAATCTTTAGCCACCATATCTGAATGAGCTGATAAGCAATAATCAGTGGAGTTTTATGTTCAGTGAACCAAGTAGATGTGTTTTTTCAGATAGAGAAAATCTCATTCCTATAAACATGCATCATTGTTTTAGGAAAGAGATGAAACAGACGTGACTAATTCACTGGTCACTAGTGTAAATCACTGAAACAAATGTACATCTGTATAATTTTTTGGAGCATGTTTATATGTATTTTCTGGGCTTTATTTACAGTGAGTATGAACCAAGTAAAACAATTGAATAGCTATATAAAACAATGTTCAAGGGAAGATAATTGAATGAGACTGTAGCTTTTTCTCTTGTTAATGGTCTAAAGGGGTTAGCATATTTGTAAAGATATGTAAATCATCATTCCTGTAGAGTTTGTTGTATACTTTATAGCACAAGGGCAGGGGGATCACCCATCCTCCCTTTTGGTATGCCCCCTACCCATATTGAAATTGCATAGGTCAGTAGAAATATGATTAAAATAATCAAGAAAGCTAGAATGTTTTAAGTAGAATACATATATATTGAACATAGTAAATAGTGTAATGGTAATCATATGAAAAAAAAAATCTTGTGACAAGTCATTATCCCTTATACATTGTATTAGTGGTAGTAGTAATTTTGATAGCACATGCTAAGTCAGTTTTTAGGTTTCATTTTTCCATTCATGTGCCTTGATGAAATATTTCATTTTCTAGGTAAAAAGATATTCCATCGAGGTCATCGTAAATCGCCATCAGATTTTGACCTTAAATATGGGAGAGATACAACTCCTCCAAGTTCACCTCTAAAAGAAAGCAGAATAAATGATGCAGCAGCTCTTTCACAATTCCCCCTGGACCCTGAGTGTTGGGAGGTCAGTCCTAGGCTTGGTCCTTACATTTACATATTTCGAAATAAGGTTTTATTACCATTTGTGTTTCATTTTGAACTTAGAGCTGCATGTACCATATGCTTTGTCTGCGTACTGGCCATGTTTTAACTTTTTTGTTTGCTTTTAATTTTTTTTATGCTATTTTGGCTCCCAAAGCCTCTTTTTGTTTTTCTTTCTTGGTAAGTCTCCCAATTCCTCTTTCCCTTCTCCGTCATCCCTTCGTCCCTGATTCTTTGTGTCATTACTCTTTCCTTTCTCTTTTCTGTATCAATTCCCTGACCCTCACCTTCAGAACCTCCCTATATCTAAGCTTTCTGAAGGGTGAAAGGAGGAACGCAATTCATGAACATCATTGTTAGTATTATTCTTTATGAATTGAAATCCATCAAAGTTATACTTAGCTTCTTGTTTACAGGCTAAAGAATATTCCATATAGATTCAGCAAGGTTCTGTTACCCATTTCCTGTAGTTAATGAACAATAGTATGCTGCAGATAGTACCCACCAAAATATTACTAATACTGCTCTCACTCAAGAATTGAGGTGACCCAGGATTGTATTTTTATTATAGTGGTATATCTTTTTAACTAAATTCAGTGTGGGTCCACATTCCCACTTTTGCAATTGTAGAATATTGTCAGCATTAAAAGATTATGCCTCAGCTCCTTATGACCTTCAACTCAATTAATATGTTTTTATTCTATGTTGGTTTTTAACAGGTTGATCCAGTTGTACATAAAGAATTTATTGTTTGGAAGCAGAACCCAACATTGGAACGGTCGGATCCATTCATGCAGCGGATATATGGGGAAGATATAGACCTGTGTCTCGCCTTTCCTAACACAACATTGGCACATCGTGTTCAGAGAGCCATAGAAGATAACTCTGTTTTTATTGAAGAAGTTAACCCACGTCAAAAGAGTAGCTGCCCTAGGTGAGTTTTTTGAATTGATGTGACTGCATTCTTGTGTTATGCTTCAACTGTTTATCACATATCTAGGAAATTATTAAGATTTAGTTGAGCTTACACAAATTTTTCAATGGAACATTTATTATATACACAATAGAAACTTAATTGTAACTTTTGTTATGTACTCACAAGATTTCCATTTTTTCATATCAATGAAATGGTAAATTGCAGAGATGTATTGAGTTGTAGATCTGCCAACTTTCTTAAAATGTTGAAAATTGAATTTTTAAGCAAATGAATGTATAGTTTTTCTCCACTTTAGTGGTATCTAAAAATAATTTTTGTAATAAATTTTTATCAAGGAGTTGTTGACAGTAAAGAAGAGAATAGTAATTGAGTGTAATTGTTAGTTTAATATGAATTTAAGGTTAGATTGAGCCATGGTTATTTATTGTTTTACAGTACCGCAATGCATATAGCTTTAAATTCAAGAATAACAATATTTCACATATACCTGTGGGTTGTGTCCACAGGAGTAACTCATGTGATTGTTGCTAGTATTGTGGTGTTTGGACAGAATTGCTCTTAAGCACCAGGTCTATGAAGATGAGCTTTATTTTTAACAATAAAGGAATTTCTATAGATAAACAATTCAGTAGTAATGAGTGTGGTGGAAAATAATTGTTATTGCATTGCAGATCTTAGTGAATATATTGTATGTGCAATTTGTGGTACAGTATTATAGTATTTAGGAGAACTATAGTAATTCAAAGTGAATTTAGGAAGTTTAGTATTAATTGAAGACTTGAGCATTTATATGTATATATGTGTTTACATATTTTTTCGTACTTATTAACTGTTTCCTGTGTAGCAGGGTAGTGCTAGGAACAGATGAAGAACAGCCACACTTGGTCACATCCACTCTTTAGCTGTCATCTATAATGCACCAAAACCAGAAGCCCCCTGTACGCATCCAAGCCCCACAGACCTCGTTGCTTCTTCCCATGTTTTCTGGGAGGAGACCAGCCATTTGATGTTGACCGTTATGATTCCTCCTCCTTTCCTTTTACAGCTAAGCTGTGTAATTCTCTTTCTATTGTCTTTCTCTCATAACCACTCACCATTTATGAGCCAGGTCTAAAAATGCCAGTGAAGCCCTGATTAATTTCCTCCTCCTGTACTTTTTTTCCCTTTGATTGGGCATGTTTTGCCTGTTATGTTGGTCAGTATAAAAATAATTAATGAGTGATGTAGTTTTGCATGGCTGTTGTTAGTTGGATAGTGTCAAGATACTGTAATGTGATTGTTAGTTTATCTTCATATGAGGGGATTTTTACATTGTGATGTGTAGGTGATGGAAAGTCAAGTAGGAAGAGATTGAAGAGATATAGAGAAGGAATTTCTCTTTAGGGAACTGTAGTGTAAAGCTTGAGGATTTTGGAGGTGAAGCCTTTGTTGATGACTCAGGCTTGGTGGCCACTATGAAGTTACCACGTTTTGGCATTATTTAGGGGGTGGGGTGGGGTCAAGTATCTTTAGTGTGAGGAAGTGACTTGGAACTGTTTTAAATGCTTTGTTGATTTTGTTGCCACTGTTGCAGGAAGGGGCTTATGGTTGGCTTAAGCCATCAAGGATGTGCTGTATGAGAAATGCCTGCATGTTTTGCCTGTCATGTTGATCAGTGTAAAAAAAGTAAATGAGTGATGGAGTTTAGCATGGCTGTTGTTATTTGGGTAGTGTCAGGATACTGGAATGTGATTGTTAGGTTATCGTCATATGGGTGACCACCCCCTTGAGGGAGTCCCCAAAGGGAGCTGGCATCAGATATAGATAGATAGATAGATCTTCATATGAAAGGATTTCACTCTGTGATGTGTAGGAGGTGATGGAAAGTCAAGTAGGAAGAGATATAGAGAAGGAATTTCTCCCTAGGGAACTCTAGTGTAAAGCTTGAGGGTTTTGGAGGTGAAGCCTTTGTTGATGACTCTGGCTTGGTGGCCACTATGAATTTAGCTTACCACGTTTTGGCATTATTTAGGGGTTGGGGTGGGGTCAAGTATCTTTAGTGTGAGGAAGTGTCTTGGGATTGTATCGAATGCTTTATTGATTCTGTTGCCAACATTGCAGGAAGGGGATTGTGGTTGGTTTCAGCCATCAAGGACGTGCTGTAAGAGAATTGTGTGTTGTGTGGTAGTGGAGTGATTAGGTCTAAGGCCATGATGTGTAACAGTGGAATATTATGGTTGACTTTGTTATTCATCAGCTTTTCATGGATTTTGGATATTGACAGTTGTGATGGGTTGTAGAAAGAAGGGGACTTGGGAGGTTTAGAGAGTTTAAGAATAGTTATTATATTGGCAGGAACTTTGATTGCAGTCATTTAACCAGGAGTGGTTAAAGATAACTGTAATAGCTTGGATTGCAATTTAGCCAAAGTTTTCATATATATATGAGTTTGAGATGTCGGGGCATTATAATTGTGTTGTACGTGTCAGGGGAGTGAAGGGTCATCCTGCTTCATGCCACATATTGTTCCAAGGCATTTAATTTCCAAAACATCCACCCCTTTCTGTTCTTTTGCATTCAGGGCCTAAGTATAACATCCATACAATGCTGACAGGTCTACTATACCTTCAAGCATGTCCATTTTTACATTATCAGACACTGAACTTTTTCTACACACTCTTCAGTGCATCCAGGACCTTAATCACTTCTTCCACACTATGACTCACTTTAACCCCATGGTTCAGTCCCCTGCATTGGTCACTCTTAGGCACCTAAAGTACCCTTCCTGCAGATCCTTCCAATTCAAATTCATATTGAAAGCACCCTTTCTTATCCCAGTACTATGCCTCATCACATGACATTTGTTCTCATTTACTTTCAACTTATTCCTCTCACACATACTCCCAAACTCTTGCCAACTTCTAGAGCTTCTCTGTAGAGTTTGCCACCAGAGCCATGTCATATGCAAACAGCAATTGACTTGCCTCTCTGGCCTCCCCACCCCCCAGCATATTGCCTGGTCCCACTTCCCTATCTGCTTCCTTGACTTGTGCTTCCTCGTATTTTGTTGTCACACTGTTCAACTCCCTTCAAAATATTTTATTCTCCCTGAAATTCATTGAAAGTCTCTCACCCCATCTAACACCTGCCCTCTTTTTCAGATCACATACCTTCCTCTTGACCTCCTGCCACTTTCTTTAGTATATTTTCCAGTCACTTGCACTCTTTCACTGCTGATACTGTCCTCACTTTTCTCTTTCACTAGCAATTTAATTTCCTCATCTCACCATTCTTTACCCTTTCTCATACACCAAAATCCTACCTTCCACATATCACACACTTCACCTGCACATGTTAGAAATGCTTCAATAAATACTTCCATTCCTTACTTACTCCCTGTTTCATGTACTCTTACCTCCTGAGACTCTTCACTCAGTCTCTTGGTATCTCAGAACCCAGGCCTCTTTTCCAAGCTCAATTACTTTCACTACTTTCCCACGCATATCATCACCTCTTTTCCAAGACCCACTGGAAATTTTTACGCATGCCTCCTTAAAAAGAACGATCAGACATCCCACCTGCTACCCCTCTCAGCATGTTCACATCCAACAACCATACCTATGCACACCTTTCAGTTAGCATATAATCCACACAGTAATACACATTGACCTACAAGCTACTCACCCATGTATACTAATATATACATCTTTTTTAAACAAAGTGTTCCAAATCACTAGTCGTTTTTCCGTACATAACTTGACAAGCTGTTCCCCATATTCACTTGCACTGGGTAGTCCATGCTCCTTAGTTATACCCTCATCTGCCACATCTAGAAAGTACCCCTCCTCAAATCACTCTTTTCACTGTCATGCGTATGAGCGCTGATGTATGCCCACGTCTCCTCATCTGCTCTCATTCTAACATACATCAGTCTTGAACTCATGTCCTTACACTCTTTAACATCCCCTAGCTTCTCCTTCATCAGGAGTGCCACCTCCCCCTTTGATCTTACCCTCACATTAACCTCAGATTTTACCCCTGAATATTTCCTAACCATTCTACCCCCTTCTCTTTCAACGTAGTCTCACTCATAACCAAAACTTCCAGGTCTTTTACATCAAATGTATCGCCTTTTACTCCATCCTTCTCATCCTGGTTACATCCACATTTATTCAGACACCTCAACCTAAGCCTTTGAGGAAAAATCCTCACTTTGCTCTCTCTCTCTCTCTCTCTCTCTCTCTCTCTCTCTCTCTCTCTCTCTCTCTCTCTCTCTCTCTCTCGCTCTCTCTCTCTCTCTCTCTCTCTCTCTCTCTCTCTCTCTCTCTCTTTTGTGATAATACAAGGAGGGAAGGGTTTTGAGCCCCTTGCTCCCACCACTGTTAGTCACCTATTACAACATGCAGGAGGTATGTGGGTAGTGTTCCCTTGTTCCCTGGAATAAATGAAATTTCTGATAAAGAATGGTGTCAGTTTTTTTGCACATAATTTGCAAGTTATGTAAGAGATGAAGAGAAAGTTTGTGTTTGTGGATTGAATTCCAGCAAACTGTGGGTGTGTGAAGTAGAAAGGAAATAAAGTGACTTAGGCTTGGGAGGGCAAAAGTGACAACCACTATGGTACTAGATCAGTGCACAGCTATCGCTAGGCTTGGGAGGGCAAAAGTGACAACCACTATGGTACTAGATCAGTGCACAGCTATCGCTACTCCCGACACCCAAAAGATTAATTGATAAAGTGTTAACAAGTTTGAGACTTGTTAGTGTGAATTGATTTGCTCCTGAACCTTGTGTGATCTGATAGCATTATTTATCTTGATATCCTAGGTGATATTTATGTCACTGAAGTATGAGTATATTAGTATTTGATACATTGCATCATTTATTTCTGATGATATTGTGGACAATTCAAGATAATTCAGGAGTGTAATTTTAAGTACCCTACTGTATATTAAGTATGGCCTTTTATTCAATGATATTTGAGGTAGTATGAAAAATGATGAAGAAAGGAGTCCATTAAGGGAGGAGCTGAGTGAGTGCTTTTGCAGTTTTGATGCAAGAGATCTATTCATGGTGCTTGGGTATCGAATGCAATAGTAGCTGAAGACAAAGTGTAGATTGTTTAAAAAACAAAAAGTTGAGAGTAAATATGAACAACAGTAAGGTAATGAGGAGCAAGAATAGGGTGAGTTGGGATAGTCTGATTGTAAGTTTAAACTGGGAGGATCTATAAGAGTAGCGCACTTTAGGTACCTGCAAGTTGAAATGTCAGTAAATGGGGGCTGAAGTAAGTCATCAGATGAAGAGGGGGCTAAGGTTCATGGTGCATTAACCCTGTAACCACTCCACCTGTGTGTAGGTGGCATCTCCACCCGTAGATACACAAGTGTCTGGGCAACCCCCCACCCGTAGATCGACATGTGTCTGGGTAATCCTCCATCCGTATATCTGCGGTAGTCTGGGCAACCTTTCCACATGTAGATCTATTTGTGTCTGGGCAACCTTTCCGTTTGTAGATACATGAACTGAGTTTCCTCAACTCAGTTTCAAGGTTAAGTTTTGGTTTGGGGAAGACATTCTTGTTTAGTCATCCTCCAGATGCGAGACAGAGGTAATATGTGCAGTTTGTGTAGATGTTGTTACATCACCATAAGTCTCACTGTTATTGCTATTACATGTAAATATCTGTATATTTTGATACTGATAAAGCATATGTATAAATCATATATTGATTATATATGGCAGAAAAGAATTATAATAATTCTATCCATACATAAGTTTACAAATAATGAACTTTTAAACTTATGTGGTGGCTATGCTATCCTTTCCTGTCTTTGATATTGGTGGTGCATTACCTTGTTTGTGGATTTTACAAAAATAAATGTACTGGTTTTGGAACTTGTACAAAATTGATGCCATTAGTCAGTTGTTCCTCATACTACTTTGCAAAGGTGGGATTGGCAATTATGTATCAAAAACATATACTTTTAGATGAGTTTTTTTATTGTATTTTGAATTTCTCATTTGCTAAGAGTAAAAATGTTTTTCATACACTTAGGAAAAAAGAATTTTACAAGCAGGGAGCGGAAACTTAATTGTGAGGTTAGCACGGTTTAGAAGCATTTGGAAAGAAAGGGCATTGCCTGTCAGGATAAAGATTAGGATGCTTGAAGGTATAGTAGTCTTGACAGTGCTGTATTTCTGTCTGTCATAGGCCTTAAATGCAAAAGAAAGGAATAGGGTGGATGTGTAGGTAGGTTAATCCTCTAAGGAATGACATTGTAAGAGAAGTGTGGTGGTTAAGTGCAGTTTAATTAAGGCAATAACCAGGGTATGCTGAAATGGTTTGGGCAAGTTGAAAGGATGGGTGTAGAAAGGATGAGAACATCTGCGTGTCAGAAGTGGAGGGAGCTCAGGGGAGGGGAAGACTGAGAAGATAGAATATAGGGGTAAATGAAGCTTTTGGGTATTGGGCCTGAACAATCAGGAGGACAAGAGGCATGCTTTGGATAGAATTGGATTAGTGTGATCTATGGGGTGACAACATGGTGTTAGCAAGCTGAACCAGGGCATATGAAACGGGTCAGCTGTGTATGGAAGGTACTGGTTTAAGTACACTATGCATCTCAGCTAGTGATTGTGTGTGTACAAGTGAGGCTACCATTTGTTTGCTCCTAACGCACCTTCACCAAAGCAGGAAAGGCAGTTAGGTATGATGAAAGAAAAACTGATGTCAGACCATGAGTTTTCAGTGCTGGCTAGTAATAGAAAAAACATCCCAGGAATATTAAGAATGGGATCATCTTGAAGTTAATTTACACATTCTAATATTTTCTTGTGTGCAGTCATATACTTTTTTGCTTATCATTTGTATTAATTTTAATAGAAAAACTTTTAAGGAATCAAGGAATAGCTCTCCATAGGATTTAGGAACATAGCTGAGTCAGTGCTGCTGGTCTGAAGGTAGCTCTCATAGCCATCATAGAATAAGAATTACTTTCATTAAGGCATTTGTAAAAAAATTTGCAGTTTATAATGTTTGGTATATATCTTTAAGTACTTTACCACCTTACTCAGTATTGAGATCCTGTATATGATCTCTTTTTCAGAGTTGACCCCGATGAAACCAGGTTAATATTAGTTCTGTCTCGTTCTTTAGCTTGTTAACCACCCATGCATTCCCCAGACCCCCTGCTGCCATGAATGTTGTATGAACAGTGGAATGCATTAATAACAAGACAGTCCTCATACCCTATGACTGTGAAATAAACTGTAGCATTTTATTGTATGAAACCATATTATGAAGACATATAGTTGATTTTACCTGACTCATGCATATTATTTTGTCTTTTGGATTGATTTTTTTTTATTCTTTCCTCCCTTTGGATTCTATTTTGCATCACAGTACCCAAGCCCCCAGATACCAATCAAGCTGTGTTTTGACAGTCTTTTAAACCCTCTGTGCATGAAATTTGCATTTATGAAAAAACCTTGAATCCTTTAATAAAGCCTTGCATATCCTTTATACTAGTAGCAGAAATAATTTTGTGCTTGTGTATGAGTTACAGTAATGTGCTCCTTTTTGATAGGTTATTGCTTAGTACCCCAAGATCTTAGGATTAATGTATGTATTGAGGTAACAGTAATTTATGAAATTAGGTTTATATTTTGATTAGAGGTATTAAAGATCTAAGAATTATCTGCTCAGGTATTAAAGTGAAACCTAAAGATGCATGCAGAATGCCACTGAAGATACTTTGAGTATTATTGTAGACTCAATCAATAGAATTTGTAAAGATGTACAGTGAGTGAGGTATATGTGGAATAATTTTCACAAATATTTTTCATATGTTACCTGTCTGTAAATATGAGAAGTGGCTGTTTGGAGTCTGTAGATGGTTTATAATTAGATACTGTACTTGGCAGGCCCTTACTTGAAGAATAAGTGTATGTGGTTTGTTTCACTATCTGTGTTTCATGTATGATGTAAAATTCCATCACTGATTTCTCTTTTTCAATAATACAGGAAGTGTGTATTGTTGGATGTTCCACGCTTCTGCAAGTACCGTTTCCGACTTGGAGAGTCGGATGACAATTGGTACTACATCTCACAATTAGCCAGAAATAGGGTAAGTGAGAAGCAGTTTACTTTTGATGAGGATGCTTCTTAATAGGTGAAGAGTTTAAGTTCTATGAGGAACCGGTATCCAATACTAATACATTTATTTCTCTTGGAAATTATATATTGCAGTGTAAATACTGCACTGAAACCTCATTTATGCAGACCCTGTATAATTGGAATTAGCCAAAAACCAACAGCATCTGTCCAAGTCTACAAATTTGAGACTAAATACAGTTATCAGCAAAATGATATAAATTTAATCCAGACTTTAAGGCAGTGGTCAGACAGAGTTTAGGTATCAGCAAAGATTTCTTTGTTTGTATCAGTGATTTGAGTCTAGCTTTGTTCTTCTGGATTTAGAGTGGACATGTGATGGCTACGGATAGTAGAGTGCTAATATAGTATAGCAATAATAATGTAACTATATATGTATAGTAATAATGATACATATAATTATGCTAACTAAGAATAAAGTTTGTTCACAGAATGTTATTAAGTTCTTGTATAGTCCCACTTCAGGACCATGTAGCTCGTAAGGCCAGATGAAAAAATCAGTTCCAGAAAAGATTTGTATTATTTTCATTCTTGTCTTCATGGTTTCCAATTCATAGCCTCAAGATTTGCATGTATTGCTCAGAGTTAGCTCAAGATCAGAAAAGTCTCTTTCTGTTGAAAAATTTTGATAATACATTCATTAGCACTAAATCTTTTTTCTTTTTTTTTTCAGATTATTGCAATTTGCGACTTCCTCAACTATTTGAGGTATATTAAACTTGGTCTAGTCAAGAGTTCAAGTAAGTATGAATCATTCCTTAAGTAAGATTCTCTCATGATGTATAACTTTTTTTATGTTCTATATCCATCCTTTTACTAAACAATAGGAAGGTTTTGGCAGAGCTTCCTCTCTTGATTTACTTTACACTCCTCTTCATGCTCCTTGATAGAGACACCCTAATTTTTGTTATGTCTTCTCCTCCTTTGGTTTGCTGCATTGGCATAAAGTAAACTAAGGCATCTCATCAGACTGTGTCACATATATGAAATCCAGAAAGGTATGCATAGTAGTCTTTATACACATTTTATCCTTCCCAAAGTTGGAGTGTGTGTATGAACTTTCAAGGCCAACTTCATAAACCAAGTTTTGGGCTTAAACTAAATTTTAGGGTAATGTGAAGTTTTAAGCTATCCTGAAAATGTCATTTCACACCTGCATGCCTTCTGGTCTATGAACTCAAAATGTTTGAATTTGTAAGAGAATGTGTGAGACAACTCAGTATTGGTCATACTGCTATGTCTTAGTTAGGAGTCAAGAATTCTGAATACTGTTTTCACTTATCAGTGTTTTTTATTTTGAGGTTTACCATATCACTCTTTTGCTTGAAAAGACCAAAAGCAGGACAGTTTGTAGCAGTCTTTTTACTGAAAGAGGACTTAGGAATTTTTTTTTCTAAGAAGGGGAGGGTTTTCAGCCTCCTGTACTCGTCTCCCTGTTAGATACCTCTTACAACAAGCATGAGATATATGGTAGTTTTTGCACTCTTCTCCCCAGGAATAGGTTTCAGTGCTTTATTTACAACAGCTGAAGAGTGAAAATGAGGCTGTTGTTCATATCTTTCTGAAGCTACCTTGTCAAGGTAGAAGAAGCAGTTTTGTATAAAAAGAAATGAGATGAAGCCAGTCTTGGTTGATGAGATTCATGAGAATTATGGCCTGGCAGGCTTGGCTGAAGAAGAACAATGATGTGCTCCTAATAGGATTTGTTTTAATTTTACATCAGTCATAGGAGAACTTTTTGTGGCTTTCCTTTCACATATAAAGACTTCAGCCTGTTAGATTTTCCCCTGGTTGATTTGTTATAGTTCTAATGTGTTATTGTCTTGCAGAAAAACTGTTACACAAAAGTCAATGAGGGTGTCTCAGTAAGTGTAAACTTTTCCACTGAAAGTACATCAATTCTGGATGATCAGGGTAAACACCAAGGCATGAAACTTCTCATATTATTCATGAGGATAGGTGCTGTGTTTATTTACAAGTAAGATCTTTTAAAAAATACTCATTTCTGAGTCTTATTGAGACAAAATCTGATTGGAAACTACTGTATATTTGGTCATGTTCCTGATGAATTTATCAGTACAATAGAAATCTACCTCACACACTAGCACATAAACTAACTTAGGAAGCAGCATTGAATCCATTAGTTCCCTTTACTTTAGGCTGTGCTAGGATAGGTTTAGCACTCAGTAGCCAAAAATGGTGAAAGAAGTGAAAAAGGAGAAAAACAGGGGACCTTTAGATTAAGATTGAAAACGAAATTGAGTAGAATCAGAATTTCTAAGTACACTGGAGTTTGGGAAAGTTTAGCAAACGTATTTCTGGATATTTTTACATTAATTTGCATGCTTCACATGCCCTGGTTCAGTTCATTGACAGCACGTCAACCCCTGTGTACCACATTGTTCCAATTCACTCTATCCTTTACACGCCTTTCACCCTCCTGTATGTTCAGACCATGATTGCTCATATTCTTTTTCTCTCCATCCTTCTGTCTCCACTTTGGTCTTCCTGTTCTTGTTTCCTTCAAATTTGATACATATGTCCTCTTTGTTAACCTTTCCTTACTTATTCTTTCCATATGTCCATGCCATTTTCAGCACAGTCTCTTCAGCTCTCTCAACCACACGCTTTTTTTTATAACACCACTCTCGTACCCTTTCATTACTTACTCGATCAAACCACATACCTCATGTTGTCCTCAAACATTTCATTTCCAACACATCCACCCTCCTCTGCACAGGCTTATCTATAACCCATGCCTCGCATCCATGTAATATTATTGGGACTAGTATACCTTTAAACATACCTATTTTTTGCTCTCTCAGGTAACGATCTCTCTTTCCACACATTCTTCAGGGCTCCCAGAACCTTCCTCCCTTCAACCATCCTATGACTTACTTTCACTTCCATGGTCCCATTTGCTACCATGTCCACTCCCACATGTCTAAAACACTCAATTTCTACCAATTTTTCTCCTTTCATACTCATACCCCAACCAACTGTCTCTCAACCCTACTAAACCCAATAACCTTGCTTGTATTTACATTTACTTCAGCTTCCTCCTTTCACAAACTCTTCCAATTTCAGTCACCAACTTTTGCAATTTTTCACTCAGTTCTTCCACTAGTGTTGTATCTTTAGCAAATATCAACTGACTCTCTTCCCAGGCCCTCTCATCCCCTACAGTCTGCGTACTTGCCCCTCTCTCCAGGACTTGCATTTCTCTCCCTCCCCACCCCATCTATAGACAAATTAAACAACTATGGTGACATCACACACCCATGCTGCAGACTAACCTCACTTGGAACCATTAACTCTCCACTCTTCCTACTCGCACACATGCTTTA
>JAUTYZ010356558.1:0-15714 GCA_032273725.1 Panulirus interruptus | reverse complement strand
TCACCATGCTTCCATACAACTAATCAGGTCCACTCAGCAAACTTATATCTCCATATTCCAACACTCACCTTTGTTCCCCTTGCCTATATTCAGTAGCACTATACATGCATTCTGTCAATCCTCAGGCACCTCACCATGATCCATACAAGCATTGAAAATTATAACCAACCAGTCAAGAACAGTCACCCCCGTCTTAAGAATTTCAGATGCACCACCAGTCACCCACCCCAACGGCCATGCCACATTTTTTCTTACTTGAGGTTTTCATCACATGTTCTTCTTTCACCACACCACTTGCCATTACTCAGTTTTCTTACCAACCCGACACAAATATCTTACATCTACCACCCTATCATCAAACACATTCAGCAGTCCTTCAGATTAGTAGCTTCTTCACTTCTTCACCTCATCACTGCCTTTTGCTATTTCCCCATTAGCTCCCTTCACTAGTGTCCCCATTTTTTCTCGTTTATCTTGTACTATTACCTTCCTTCCAAAATATTTTCTTATTCTCCTTGAATTTTGCTGATAACTGGTCACTCCAACTCTCATTTGCCCCTTTTTCAGCCTCTACATCTTTCTCTTGACCTCCTGTTGTTTCTTGTACATCTCTGAATCACTTGCACTCCATCCCTATAAGTGCAGCCTATACAGCACTCTTTTTCTCTTTCACTAGCAACTGTACTTCGTCATCCCATCACTCACTACCCTTTCTCACCTGCCCACCTCCCACCTTCCGCATGCTGCACACTTCTCTCACACATACCAGCACTGCTTCCCTAAATACGTCGTATTCCTCACCCATTCCTATAGCTTTGTTTACTCTTACCTTTTGCCATTCTACACTCAATCTTTCCAGGTATTTCTTCACACAAGCCTCTTTTCCATGCTCACTTACACCACCCTTTTCTCACCCATTTCATTCCTTCTATTCTAAAAGCCTGTACAAATCTTCACCCTAGTCTCAATCAGGTGATGATCAGACATCCCACAGTTGCCCCTCTGAGTACATTCACTTCCAAGAATCTTTCTTTTGTGCTTCTATCACTTATTATATAATTCAGTAATGCCCACTCACCATCTTTCCTACTCCATGTATACTTATGTATGTCTCTCTTTTTAAACCAGGTATTCCCAGTCACCAGTCTTTTTTCAGCGCACAGCTCCACAAGCTGTTAACCATTTCTGTTTACCTTACTTAATTCTCCACCCCCCCAGTTATACTTGCAGCTGCCACATTATCCACTTTTGCATTGAAATCATCCGTCACTAATACCCGATCTCCTGCATCAAAACTGCTGATGCGCTCACTCAACTGTTTCCAAAATACTTGCCTATGGTACTATTATATATAGATTTGGTAGATTAATGATTATTATTCCATGCATCAGTTACTGAATTTTTGTAAAAGTCATAGATAAATTGTAAAGGAAAGGAGAGAGAAAATTGAATAGATTTGCCTTCTTTCTTGAGGTGAAATTTTGAATTATGTTATCAGAAAGATTACAGAGTAACTGTTTTACTGATATGTGAAAATTTTGCAAAATGTTAATATAGATATTTGTGGCATGTGACACGAAACTTGTATTGACTTCATATTAAAGTATGGTGGAGCACTGTCGTGTATTATATGGATTTTACTAATGTAGTTTCAAACAAAAGTAAGGGCATAGCTAGCTTTTTTCTTCTTTTTAAGGACCCCTCCTTCACCACTATTACTTAAAAAAAAAGAAAAATGAAGGCAAACCTAGACCTAGAGAGGGGTAAGAGGAGTTTTCACCCCGAGGCTTGCTAACAACTAAATCTTGTTAACTGATAGTGACACCTGCACATACTGTATGACACATTCCTGGACTTTCAGGTAGTCACCAGCTGTGACACCGACTGCCGTGTGTAGATGTCAGTCCCACCTTCAGCATAACCAGTGTTTGGGTAGGAGTTATATTATAGTCTGGACTAGATTTTCCTGATTATCACCAACCCTGACACCATGCCAAACAGTTAGTGCCAGAAGTATCACAGTAATCAAGATTAGGTCATTTGAAGTTATTTTGCATTGTGATAGGAAGTTCAGGTCAGTCAGGGTCAAGCATGATGAGCAGGGAGGTTGAGTGGGAAAATATTCACTCAGTATATCCCTGGTTAGGTCAGTCTTTTCCGTTAATATTGAAGTCTGTACCATTATGGGCAGACTGTGAGAGGATAGGGTTTAAACAGTGGTGTTGGAAAGTTGGTGGAAATCCTCCCCCTGTTCTAAATCCTGGTTGTGCCCATGAAGAGAACCTACTGATGTAGCATCAGCTACAGATAATTCAAATATTTTCCATGAAATATTCCATAATAAAAATTTTGACAACTCCAGTTGCTTGGTCAGTTTTCACATCTCTCAGGGAGAGGACTGGTTCTTTTTGGACATGCTTCAATGAAAACTGTCGAAGGAAGCCTTCATTACCATAATGGTTCAAGTTTGCTTCAGTGAAGTTTTGTTTGTGTGTATTTCATAGAGATGTATGTATTGGTGTTCATATTTTACGTTAACCCATAAATTGCTCCCTTATAGCCTGCTCCCATTGTCACACAACAAATTAAAGCTACCTGCTTCTTTTTAAGATGCCAGCTGATGTGTGCCCCCTCCAAGTATCCATAGATTTCACTTGCAGCATACTACCGCAGTTGGAAGAAATATCACTTATCTCTGTCACCCACAGAATGTCAGAGAGAGTGTATATACATCATCTGGGTGGGAAACCAGTTGTTGGCTCTCTCTGTTATTAGTTTTAGAATAAAAGAAACAATTTCTAGATACGAGTGTTGATATTTATGGTGCACATATTTATTAGTTAATTCATACATGTTAATACTTTTTCCTGTATAAAGAACATATAAACTTGTATATGTACAAAAATTCATAAGATGTGAAAAATACATAATGTATGTGTACTGTGAATTCATGCCTTGAAAATGAATCATAAAGTTTGATATGTGACTAGGTGTTTATAGAATGCAGTCACACCAGGAAAAAACCATAATTCTTGTATGCTTATATAGATAAGGAGCATCAATGCTGCCGGCATTGGTCCGTCCTGTTGACCTCATCCCTCCACACTTTCATAAAGTGGTATTTGATTTTTTTTGTGCTTATGGGGATGGGTCACGGAGGTAATACAAGTGTTTAGCCCTTTCATTACGCATTGTTTCTGAAAAGTTGATTAGCCCTTGAAAAAAAAAAAGCCTTTACAGAATATCTCTGTCACATACTATTGAAGAATGCACCAAAAAGAATTAGTATCCTTTCCTCCTTATTAGTGTTGAAAGGTGTTGAATTGTCATTGGGTAGGCCCTGGTGGCAGCATGGATCCTCATTATTCTTCTAAATGTATGATGGTTATGGATTTTTATCTAGATGTGATTTCAATTTGCATACATTAAACACATCACACACTTTATAAGTTTTTACAGTGTGTGATTTTACACATGACATATGTATCACTTACAAATTATTTATGTTTTGAAAATTTATTTGCATTATTTGTATATTTACATAACATTTATACAGACAGGAAATTATTTACATGAATAAATGAAAAATTGCCATATTTTTATCAATGATATACACAATGACACAAAAGAAATTGTTTCTTTTACTGTAAAATTTTTTACAGTTGTTACACTTTACACATGGCACTTTCTGAAATGATGATGCATTTACACTTCCTTTGATGATTTACAGGTGCCTCTGTTGCTTGATATCTTTTTCAGCAGTGTTGTTAGGTTCTTGGTGACATCTAGGAATGAGGGTGTGAAGGTATAGGTTTCTGATATTGGCATGGCACATTGTATTACATAATGCCACAGTGAAAGGTTTAACCCTTTGAAAACCATTGATATGTTCTCCGTTGGGGACCCTCCAAACAATGGGACTATATTTGAATATTTTCGATAATAATTAAAAGAAAAATATTTTAATCTTATGTCATAAAAGGAAAAAATAAAAGGAAAAAATCTGATAAATCAGTCTATTGTGTTGCTGTACAGAGATTAAATTTGGTGCACCTGATGCTCTTGGATTCTCACGTGTTTTTTTACTTTTGCTGGTGGATTTCATTTAGAATGGCATAAGGTGAGAGTAAATAAAGCTGGGGGAGTGGGTGAGGAATTCGCCTACTGTTTCACTATTTAGGGAAGCAGTGCTGGCACATGCAAGAGAATTGTGTGGCATGCGGGAGTTGGGCAGGTGAGAAAGGGTAGTGAGGGGTGAGATGATGAAGTTAAGTTTTTAATGAAAAATAAAAGAGAGATGTATGGGCAGTACTTATGGGGAAGGAGTGTAAGTGATTGGGAGATGTACAAGAGAAAGTGGGAGGAGGTCAAGAGGAAGATGTAGGAGCTGAAAGAAAGGGCAGTTGAATGTTGGGGTAAGCGAGTATCAATTAAACTAAAGGGAGAATAACAACAATTTTGGAAGGAAGTTGATAGTGTAAGAAAAACAAGAGAACAATTGAGAATATCAGTGAAGGAGGCAGAGATGAGGTGAGGGGGAGATGGTCAGTGCTTTGAAGGATTGTTGACTGTGTTTGATGATAGCTTGGCAGATATAGGGTGTTTGGATTTGGGAGGTATGCATGGTGAGATAGTCATGGAAAAAGTTTTGGTGAAACGGGAAGAGGTGGTGAAAGCTTTGTGTAAGATGAAATATGGCTGGAGTGGATGGTATTCTAGTTGAATTTCATAAGAAAGGGGATGACTGTGTTGTAGGATTTTCAAGGTATGTACTAGTCATGGTGAGGTGGCTGAGGATTGGTGGATTGCATGCGTAGTTCCATTGCATAAAGGCAAGGCGGACAAAGTCTCCCCTCCATTTTTTACTTTTCCAAAAGAAGGAACAGAGAAGGGGGCCAAATGAGGATTTTCCCTCTAAGGCTCAGTCCTCTGTTCTTGACGCTACCTCGCTAATGCGGCAAATGGCGAATAAGTATGAAAAAACTTTTCATATTTGAAATTTAACTGGAAATGGACACAATTGTCTCTGTTGTGGGTTGTGTTGAATGCTAATGTTGCAAAAGTCAGCCAATCACCTCTCTAAGCAGTATAAAATAGCAGTTGTTGTTTTTGACAAAAACAGTCGGTGAAGATCATAAGATTGATTTAGCACATATCATCATACAACTGGTTAACCACTTTCACTGCAGCAGTCATAATTTTCAAGGTAGTCTCTGTGTGTGAGATATTCTCAGATATTCTGAAAAGAATATATCAATGATTTTTACTTATGATTAACTAGAACATGAACATAATTTTCTGAATAAAATGATGTACGTACAATTCAACTTGGTGAGATGTTTTTTGTGCTACTCGCCCTTTAATCCATGGTACTTCATTTTCAGATGTTTGAAGTACTCCAGGAGTATTTTCAGGCATAGCCATTGAGATATTTGATATTATTGGAATTTTTTTATCACAGATAAATACAGTTACTAAGAGTTTTCATCAGTAATATATATTATAAGGGGGACATAGCTTTGAAAATTATGCATGGCTTGAGGGTGCAGATCTGGTACAGGCTTCCTTGACATCACATATACTGACTTATACCTTGTCAAGTAGGGAATTTTTTTTTTATTTGTTTGCAGGTTGTTGGTTGGTTATGGAATGGTTTAGATGGATAGGGTCTAGGGCTGTTGCAAAGAACTGAGTATCAAGCATATTGAGTTTGGATTGTGTTAAAAGTATTTTTGTTTTATTTTGCAGGTGTTGAATATTGTTAGTCAACCAGTCATTGTACTGAGCGCTTAGTTTTGTGTGATTTGTAGCATGGTTATATTTGCTTTTACTGCACATTAGTATTGTGGTTAATGTAAAACAAACTAATTATCTTTATACGTGACAGTTTGGTTTAAACAATGTATTAGTCTTTTGGTTGCCCCATGGCTGACATACAAATATGCTTTCTAAGGATAGTGTTTTTCTCTCTCGTACTTGTTCGCTTATTAGTATTTGCTTATTAGTATTGACAGTATGATGGCTTATGTGGTTTACAACACAATGGGTGTTTTGTAATAGTCACAACACACTGGATGTTTTGTGACGAGTACAATGCACTTGATGTTTTGTGGTTGTAACGTGACATTACAATATTCTGGTTGAAAGAACATGAAGGCTGTCTTGTGTTTAACACATAGCACAATGACTACTTTGTGGCTGACGTGGCCAAATGGCTTTTTGTGTTTAATAACACTGTAGCTGTCAAGTGTTTGAGAGAACACATTGGTTTTCTTGGGGTTGAGAATCTAGTGGTTGTTAAATGGTTAAGACAATAAAGGCTATCTTAGATGGCACTCTTGTACTAAGGTACAACGGTAAGTGTTTTGTAGTTGCAAAAGCCAAAAGCATAGTGATTATCTTATGGCTGAGACAAGATAATGATTGCCACATGAGAGGCACAGTGTAGTAACTGCATGATGGGTAAGACAAAGCACAATGCCTATCTTATTACTGAGATGCATCATAATGGTTGTCACATGGTTAGGATGTGACAAAGTTCTGTCAGATGATTTTAAACATCATTCTTTTCTTATTTAGTATGCCATATGCAAGAGGTGTGGCATCTGTGTGTGACTGACTTAAGTCTGCCATTAAACAGACAAGCAATTAATTGCAAGTAGTTGGTCTTCCTTGCATGGGATGTACATGCTGGAATTTAAAGGCTTGTTTTACCATGGATTTAATGCTGGGATAGTTTAGTGTATTTATTAATTCTCATGCTTAAAGTATGATGTCTTGAGGGATTTTATGATTAGTTTATTTGAAAATATCTGAAAATAGGAATGATTTCGTTCGTTAGATCGTCGGACACATTTGGTCCGACACGGGCCTTTGCCTGTTGGCGGCCCGTTCCCTGGTGTTTGTGTAGTTTGTCGGTGGTGAGGGACCTAAGCACTGGGCCTCGGGGGTTGGGCTTGTTATCCCACCCAGCTCCCACGAGAGTCAGGCTCCCTCTGCTTTACATCTACTTGGATTGAACTTCATCAATCATGTATAAGACCAACTTTTGGAGTCTGTCAGGGTCCCTTTGTAAGCTGATGATGCAATTTTTCTTGCCTTTCACTTCCCTCATGACCTTTGTATCATCTGCAGACATATTCAGGTAGGAGTCTACACCTTTTGGCAAGTCATTCACGTAGATCAAGAGGAGTGGTGGTTGCAGAACAGAATCTTGCAATAATCCACTGGTGACCTCAACCCATTTGTAAAAGACTCCTCTGACAAGCATTCTTTATTCCCTTCCACCAAGTTAATTTTCTGTCCATTGGACAAGCCCTCCCCCCAGTTCCTGACAGGTTATCCAGCCACATAATCAAAAGATTACCCTTCTCCAGGCCTCTCAGGATAGCAGCATTTGGTAATGGTTGGACTCCAGGATTAAGGAGAGTGCTGAAACTAAAGAGGGAAGGTTGCAGCTCATTTACAAGGCAGGTGTCTGATGTAGCTGCAAGCATGATTACTGGGAGGAGGGGGTAATGCAAAATCATCAGAGTGCTATTCCCTAACTCCTAGCTGCTTACAGATGATGCAATTTTGTGCAAATCCACCTTGAATGAATTTTTCTTTGTAAGCCTGTGTTGTGAGTTGACCTGTGCAGATCCTGCACCTAGGTGACTTTACATTTACAGCTGGTTCCTTCTTTGACAGCTGATACAGTGTCTTTGAGGATGGTTTGTATCCACTTTCTGGTGGCACTAAACACTGGTGTGTCGTAGATGGATGTTCTCTGCTGATCCAATCTGCTACTTTGACTCTGTTTCTTTAAATCTTTGTCTTACTGATGTTCTGATTGTGCTCATGTATAGCAGGGTCTTAGACATTCCTGATATTCTGGTTGTGCTCAAGTATAGCAAGGTTTTAGAAAGTATCAAGTCCTAAGATGATGATGGCCATTTATTGTAGGGATGTGTCAAGTCTCTAGGGGGCAGTCGTTGCATTATTATGTCTGTTGTTTCATCGTTGAGATTCTTTAGTCTTTTGACTCCATCTAGAAGAAATCCAGTTTCGGAACTTTCTTTTATGGAATCTTCACATTGGTTTTTTTCTAACAGGTGTAGAAAATAAAGTTTGAAGTTAACTTTATAGATGAAATTCTACTCATTGTTTGCCCTTTACTCAGAAACAATACCATTTGGTTTGATAATAGCATCAGGCTTTCCCGAGAAAACCTAAATTGTGTAATAACTAAGTTGTTATGTTTCAGGTTTCTTCTTTTCTTCTTTTATCCTTCCTTGCCATTCCCTATATCAGTAAAGTAGCACCAGAAAGATATGAAGAGCATCCTCATTCGCTCATACTCGCTCTCTAGCTTTCATGTATAATGCACCAAAATAGTTTATGTTCAGTTTTTTGGAAGGAATAGTGCCAATGCCAGAGTATGATCCAGAGATAAAACCAAGTTTTGCGAAGGGTAAGGTTCTTTCTTAATGTTCTTTCCTGAGATTTTTCCTAAGGTCTCTTCTTCAGAGCTTGTGAGTAGGTGATAAATATAAGTTTTGAAGTAAGAGGGACCATTTCTCATCTGAAGGAAGAAAGACCATTTCTCATCAGTTGGTATGGCCCCATGACCATCCAATTAATTTCTGATCCCTTCCTTCCCTCTTCCCTTTTAGAAAAGAAAGTTTTTGACTTCTGACAATAACAGGCTTTAGACTCACTTGCCAGGGGTTAGTACAGTAACAGACGGGAAGTTAACATGCCAGTGGGTAGTACACTAACTGGCGGGAGGCTTACATGCCAGCAGATAGTACACTAACAGGTGGGAGGCTCACATACCAGTAGATAGTACATTAACAGGAGAGAGGCTTACATGTGGATGAGTTGTATAGTAACAGGTGTGAGGCTCACTTGCCAGCAGGTAGTACACTAACAGGCATGAGACTCACATGCCAACGGGTTGTACACTAACAGGCATGAGGCTCACATGCCAGTGGATAGAACATTCTTAAGCATGAGGGTCACACGCCAGCAGGTAGTCCACTAACAAGCATGAGGCTCACATGCTAGTGAGTAGTACACTAACAGGTGTGAAGCTCACATGCCAGTGGGCATTACAGTATCAGGCATGAGGCTTACATGCCAATGGGTAGTACACTAACAGACAGGTGGCTTACATGCCAGCAGGCAGTACAGTAACCAGCTTGAGGCTCATACACCAGTGGGTAGGCGGGAGGCTCATATGTCAGCGGGTATTACAGTAACAGGCTTGAGGCTCCTATGCCAGTGGATGGTACACTAACAGGCAGGAGGCTCACGTGCCATTGGTTAGTGCAGTAACAGGCATGAGGCTCACATTCCTGTTAGTACAGGAATAGGCATGAGGCTTACTTGCCAGCGGATATTACACAAATAGGAATAAGGCTAACTTGCCAGAGGATAGTACAGTAACAGGTATGAGGCATACTTGCCAGCAGGTAGTACACTAACAGGTGGAAGGCTCACATGTCAGCAGGTAATACAGTAACAGGAGTGAAGCTCACATGTCAGCAGGTAGTACACTAACAGGCAGGAAGATCACATGCCTGTGGATAACACACTAACAGGCGTGAGGCTTACATACCTGTGGTTAGTACATGAACAGGCTTGAGGCTCACATGCCTTTGGATAGGAAATGAATGTGGTCACACCATGTTGCATTAAACCTGAGTAGGTTACTGTACATTTGTTGGGTCTCTGTTAACAAGCATCAGTTAACCTTATAAGGATTATGGTGGGCAAAGAGAGTGAATCTTTGCGGATATCCCATGTTTTGGAGGGTGAAACAGTGTTTTAACTTCCCGCTGAACCGATGCCTATTAGGCGCTTGTTGGTTTCATAGTCGAAAATTGGTGTATCATTCATCAAAATCTACATGTTTAACACATGGTTTAAATTCATTATTCATGTATCAAGAGAAATAGTTAGGTTGAGCACAAGTGTATTGACATGTTGAGAAATATCAATAAACACAAGTAGTGCCTCTCATGTAAGATAGATTTATAGAAGAATTAAATAGCAATTACTTAATAACATTTTCATTTGATATGCCATGTTTTCCACTTTACTAGGACAGATTCAAGGATAGGTTTAGTCGTATATGTGCTCCATGTGTCCACCAATACTGCTTTCATCGTCTTTTATTGCGCTGGAGAAGAGTAACTGCATAGACTTCTTGTTAAGAGAATCATAGAATAATATGTAATATATTAGAAACTAACTTTGGTTTGAACTAACTGGTGGTTTCTTTCAACTGCAGATTGCACTACAGAGAAATGCAGTTAAGAGAATATGTGAGTGAAAGGTCAACCACTTTGACTTCAAGTGTTACATTCCTTAATCATCCAAGACTGTCTGAACTCTCAAGGTAGGAACTTTTGTTTTACAACTCCCTGCTACTCTATCAGTATTCTCAATTGTCAATTTCCCATTTTTCCTGTCTAAACACAGTTGTGATTGTTCTGAAACATATAAATGATGGGTAAATAGTCACCAGTGGAATAGTTTTCTGTTCTGTATAATGGGTTCAGAGGAATTATGATTGTAAAGAAACATCAAATTTTCCCTGTGTGTCCTATGAGTATGTACTTACTTTCGTACACAGTACATGGAAACAAAGCTTCAAAACTTCAGTGTAGGTGATTTCTCATCCCTAGATCATGCAGTCTCACACTTCAACATCTTGAACCAAGTCAGCAAAAAGCACATACCACAAGGGCACAGAAAGAAATACAACCCAAATTTCTCCCCACAAGTTAAACACCTCATAAAGCAAAGAAGCCAGCTCAGACACAAAAATTCACCATCATTGGAAATCAAAGAACAAATCCACACTCTAAACAACACCGTCACTAACCTAATCACTAAAAGACAAACAGAAAACTGGCACTTCTTCCTTAACACACTGAGTCATAAGATCATCAGCAACCAACTGTGGCACACATTAAAGAAAATCCACTCCATTGTACCGGTACAGCTCCTACTCATGAAGCGCTTCTGAACCATTCTGGTGACATCCTTCTTCCGGAGAACACACAAACATACTGATGAGGCACTACTCAGAAATCAGCCAGAAACCAACCTCACCCCTAACAGGAAAGTCATGCAAAACCTACTCAGAATCCACCCAGAGGCAACTTCCCACCCACCTTTTGCTTCCAATGATATAAGCAATGTAATTAAAGCCTTAAGAACTCTCCTGCTACAGGCCCAGACAACATATCAAACTCTCACCAAAAACACTATGGCCCATTTACAATCCAAGCACTTACAGTTACCTTCAACCACGCCTGGCTGCACAACTAAATCCCTAACATGTGGAAACTTGCCAACTTGATACGAAGTCTGAAAGCCTGGAAACCACCCAATTCCCCCTCCTCCTGCCATCCTATATCACTTCTATCCTCAGTATCCAAAGTCTGGAAAACTGATTCACAACAGAATCAAACAGTTACCACTAGTACTGTCCGGGAGGGGGGTTGTGGTTGGATGAATCCATCTATGTTGTGAGCTCAGTGTTTAGTGTTGGGGTAGAGCGTTTGGGTCTGAAACAATACTGTGAGAGTGGGATGTTTTTGTTTGATGCTATTGTGGATCAGTTTTTTCACAGAGTTTGGATACTGAGGATAGAGTGGTATATGGTGCAAGGAGAAGGGGGAGTTGAGTGGTTTGGAGGGTTTTAGGCTTAGTATTAAGTTGGCAAGTTTCCAGATGGTAGGGATTTTGTTGTGTATCCAGGAGTGGTTGATGATATCTGTAAGTGCTTAGATGGCAAAAGGCCCAAAAGTTTTCTGTGTAAATGTTCCGACATGTTGTCAGGGCCTACAGCAGGAGAGTTCTGTAAGGTTTTGATGTTTGTAGTAGTGGGAATGAAGGGTGGGTGGGCAGTTGTTTCTGGATGGATTTTATGTAGGTTTACATGACTTCTAGATGTGAGGTTGGTTTATGGCTGATTTTTTAGTAATCTAATGAGCATGATATTGTGTTCTCTAGGAGAAGGGATTTCATTAGAGTGGATTAGGTGTGCTTCATGAGAGAAGTCTGGATTGGTGTAATAATAGATCTTTAATGTTTGCCAGAGTTAGTTGCTGTGGGTTTTGAGGTTTTTAGTGTTGAGGAAGGAGTGCCAGTTTTTGGTTTGTCTGTCAATAATTAGGTTAGTGATGGTGTTCTTTAGAGTTTGGTTTTGTTCTCTCATTGCTGTTGATGATGAGTGGTTTTGTCTGAGCTGGTTTCTTTGCTATAAGGTTTGTAACTTGTTGGGAGAAATTTGGGTTGTATTTCTTTCTGTGACCGTGGCATGTGCTTTTTGCTTGCTTGGTTGGAGATGATGAAGTGTGAGATTTCATGATATAGGGATGAGAAATCTTCTGTAGTGAAGTTTTGGATATTTGATTTCATGCACTGTGTGAAGAATGGCTAGTCTACTTTCCTGTAGTTTGTGTAAGTTTTTTGATGGTTGTATTGACTGGATGGGCCAGATGGAGTGTTATCCGGATGGGCAAGGGGTCAGAGGATACTTTGTGTAGTGTGCTCCAGTTGGTCTATGTGTGTAGTGCTGGTGAGCAGAATGGCTGGTGAGGTTGGCTGCTGGAGGTGGTGGGTTGGGTGTCTGGTTGGCTAGTTTCATAGGTTGGGGATACTGAGAGATTGCAGTTAATTTATGAGGACTGTAGTTCACTTCAGGGATCATGGGTGTGATTGTTGAGCCAGTTTGAATGATGGGCTTTGAAATCATCACAGAGAGGTGTTGGACATGCTGGTGAAGTTCTTCAGTTGGGGAATGTATGAGGAGGATGTGGAGGGAGAGGTATGTAATCGTTGGTTATCGTTGGTGGAGATGATACCACTGAGTACAGTTGGAACATCTGATGGTGTAATGCTTTTTGATGGTAGGCATTTTGCACTGTGGGCAGAGGCATACTGGTGTTCATAGGTTAGGGTTAATGTCACTAACTTGCATTAGTAGTTGGGAGATGATAACTGGGGCCTCATATCCTAGTTGTGAAAAAAAGTGTGAATGAATAAGATGTCTGGGTATGACCCATGGTCTGGCACAGTGACTTGCGAAAGCTCGAGGCTGTCCTCCACATGGGAGCAGGGATATTTAAGACCCTTTTCGGGCAGGAAGTTCTTGAAGGGCATGGCTCTGGTCAGCGGCATCCCAGTCTTCCCCTCTTGAGCGTAGGATGGAGACTGCTGCAGGTGGATGTCCCTTTGATCCTCCTCCTTCTGGTGGTGCCACATGGGGGCAAAAATATGAGGGGGTTTGGTGGTTGATGCACCCCCTAATATCAAAAGTAGGACTCTTGTTTGACAGTTTTTTTAGTTTTTGGCAAGTATGTTGTCAGGCAGTTTTGTATGACAATGGGCTATTTTGCGAGTATTTAATTCTATTATTGTTAATAATGTTTGAAAATGTAACACCTACATAATCATCGGGCAGTGACAGAACCATGCCCTATTTGTCGGGTACTGATGCTTCATTGCCCCCCCAGGAAAAACGGTTAGGTTTTGCCCCAGGTGCCACTACATGCTGGTGACTGCAGCAATGCAGTCCCATTTCATCATGCTTAGCACTCAATTCAGCAGCACTAGACCCATCCCATCCAAACCACACTATAACAAACAACCATCAAACCCCAAATAGAAATGAAAAGCTTACACCTGCATTATATGTTAGTAACCTCTGCTCACATCCCCCACCCCCAGCATATATAACACTGTGCAAACACATATACACTGAAATAACCTAACAAGCACTAAATATCCAACTTCTTAGTTCAGTCTTATACTCAAGCTCACCAGATATACACCCATTAGAGACAACACTCCCCAGACAAACACGAGTCACACTCTCGTACGTAGGCTCTGGACATCACCCATCACTCCAACACTACAAATACCATTTTAACATATTCCAAGACCCTTCATGCCCATGATGCCACCACCATAACGAAGACACAGAGAACTTACTACTCAGTTGTCTTCACTCTTTACACATAGACACACACAGAGCATCACAACACTACAACTTATGGTCTTGGCTGGTGGATATGGCCATCATCCTGAGTGCTGCAGGAGCCTCATAAAGACAGAAGGGACTTCTGGGACAGGAAGTATTATCTGTAGAAAGTACTCATTAAAGTTTTCAGTAATGAGTACAGGGACCTCTCGATTTTTGCAATAGTTATATTTCAGAAAATGGTCATGTAAATATAAAATGCACCTATCAAATAGAGAGATAGATATAGAATTCTATTAATTATTTTTTTCTTTTATGTTGAAGGCTCCAGTCACGGACAAAAGTCCACATCAAGGCCGGGTCATAATTGAAATATAGAGAGAATAATGAAAGGGAAAAAGAAAAGACAAGGGAAAGTATTTAAGAATTTTGGAGGAAGTGAAAAACCTGTCTTTTAATATGTGCCATGTCATAGTTATTGGGAATGACATGGGAAGGTAGAGAGTTCCAAAGCTTCGACATGTAGGGAAAGAAGCAGTTATCAAAACGCCCCACCCTTGGGTTGCTAATGGCCACACAGTAATCATGTGATGCAGCAACTTGCTGAGTATTGCATGGTCTAGCTAGTGGTGGGGGCACACAAGCAGCCAGCTCTCAAGAGCAAAAACCAAAGTAATACCTATAGGAGAGGGAAAGTGAACCAACATTGCGGTTTAGGGCAAGAGCATCAGATTTGGAAGTTAGCCTGGGACAGTTTATAAGTTGGACCGCTTTTGACTCAACTATGTCAAGTAAGGATGCGGAGCTAGAACCACCCCAGATGTGAGAGCAGTATTCCAAACAAGGATGAATCAATTCTTTGTTTAAATGGAGTAACTGTGCAGAAGAAAAGAAGTTTCGACATCTAAACAGGACACCCAGTTTTTTAGAGGCAGACTTCGCTATTCCCGTAATGTGGGGTTTCTAAGAAAGAGCGGATGTTACAGTAATACCGTTACAGTAATACCAAGTATGTTCATTGAGTCAAGAGGTGGAATTACAAAGCCATCAAAGAAGAGACGAGAGTTGTGAGGAGTTTTCGATAGAGAGATGGGTAGAAACTGGGTCTTAGAGGCATTAAACTTAACTAGGTTTTGTCTACCCCACTGAGATACTCTATCCAAGTCTGAGTTTATTGAGGAAGCTGTGTCAAGATGAGATGCAGATCGAGTGAGAGAAGAAGGAGCAGAATTGAACAATGTGGATGAATGCTCACATCACATCAGCATATGAGTGCATTTGATAATTTGTGGAAGAGAAGAAATATTTGAAAAAAAGGAGAAAAAGTGTAGGAGACAGGACAGAACCTTGAGGGACACCACTGTTGATGGAGAAAGCAGGGGAAGCTGATACATCACCAACCACTGAGATAGATCGGCCAGAAAGGAAGCTAGATATGACGGAGCAAAGTGAGGAAGGGAAGCGAAACGAGGGGAGCTTCAAGATGAGACCCCAATGCCACACCCTGTTAAAAGCTTTGGATATGTCAAGGGTAACTACATATGACTCCCCAAAATCTTTCAGGGATGATGAACAGACATTAGTAAGATAGGGAAGAATATCACCAGTGGATCTCGCCTTATGGAAGCCATACCGGTGATCAGAGAGAAGAATGAGTTTCGAGGTGTCTAAGGATATGGGAGTTGAGGAGGGATTCAAAGACTTTGGAAATGGTAGATGTCAAAGCAATAGGA
>JAUTYZ010355453.1:4878-15727 GCA_032273725.1 Panulirus interruptus | reverse complement strand
ATGTTTTATTATGTTCTGCTTAAATTGTTAAGAATGTCAAAATATCAAGCCTAAAGTATTCTGCAGGCCTGTAAGTGCACTAAACACACTGAATTTTGCAAAAATTTATACAAAAATAAAATACCAAAAATTGATTTCCATTATTAGTATCAACTGATGCAGTGAGTGAGAAAATATCAGGCCAAAAGATGCTACTAACTTTTATATGCAAAATATAGAATTCTGCTTAGAAATTGATTAAAGAAAAAAATTAAGGAGAATGCATTGCTTTTATTCCCAAATATTCGAGGTTTGCTAGAGGGAGATGTGTGAAAAGTAACCAGACTTTTAACATCACCAATGATTCATTAACAAAAGGTTCATTGTTGCTATTATGTACTGCAGTATATTTTATTTATCTTCATATCTAGCAGTATCATAGTTTGGTACAAATTATCATCTTTATGTGTAATATTTTCAGTCACAAAAATTTAGAAATGCACAAGTGAACAAGTTGTTATTGATCCTTTTAAAACTCTTGCAAAACCATGTGAATGTAAAAGCATCAATGACTCTTTGAAACGTAACCAATGAAACATTTTGGACCACAGCCGTTGTAATATCTAACACATATATTAGCTAATTATTCTTATGTAAGAGACTTATAATATCACCTGAAATGCCATTAAACAGGTGATTTAAAGGGTCGTGTTTCACACAGTGAGTTAGCTATGTGTTTGAGAATGCTTAAATGCCATTTGTTTTGATGACTCTGGGGTGTTCCCAAAACTCACAGAAAAGGGGAACATTTCTTTGAAAGGTATGACATGACTCAAAATGTTGCAGACATGGAAAGTACAATAAATTCAGATACATCGGAATTTTACAGTAAAAGGGTAAAAAATCCATCCTTTGCTTAGGTTTCATTTTTTGAATTCTTGAAAATTGGCTTTTAAGATTTTTGCCGAGGTTTGCCGGAAGTATCACTTTTAATAAGTGAATTGCCATTACATGCTCATGGAAGTTGTATTAACACTACTGTATTACATTGTCTGATGATTTTATATAGTAGAATACCTTGGTTTACAGGGTGTTGCTTTTGAAAGAAATGATGTTCATAGGCTGTCATGTATAGAGAATCTAGTGTTTATTGATGTGTATCTTATCACCGTATTATGTAGTAAATTCAGTCATTTAGTTTTGCAATTATCTTTCGTATGATTTTCATAGATTATTGTAGTAAGAGTAGAAATAATCATCTTGCCTGATGTGTAACTTTGTTTTGCCTCTCTCTCATCTCTCATCAGTTTAGGAAAATAGCAGCATCTTGTGCATTGTAGATGAGTAGACTTTAGGAGCTCTTTACATTATGAATTTTGGGTATAAGTGTTTTAATTTGTTTGTACAGATTTTTTTTCTTGCTCCACAATTGAAGATGTTTTGTGTAGTTAGGGGGTTTAGTAAAAGGTTTCTTTATTATAGCTTTACTATCGGAATTAGATATTCTTTGGACTCTCCTTTTATTTACATTTTTCCTATCAAAATATTTCATAATAGCAATGACTGCTTGATGTTGCAGAGGTCAATTTTCCTCCTAATAGCTCTTATAACTTTGGTTTTTGTCATTGGTCCTTCTGATCCTTTGCATAGCTCAAAAAGTTTTCATTTTGTCAGATGGAAAACTTTAGTTCTGATTTAGTAATGTGTAGGTTGGAAAGACTCAACTTACTCTTACTTCCTGCACCACCATGTTGAGTATGTTTGTCTTTATAGGATAATATTTGATAAGGGGTCTTCATGTTTATTGTGAAGGAAGGGTAGATGCACATTAGTTATACAGGATAATCTAAGTGTTGATGGTTGTTTGGTTTTTCCCCCACAGCTGACAAGAAGGAGGAGCTGGGTGTTGTAGCATTGGTCTGTGGAACTAATGTATCATTACCATTGAAACATTTTTCTTTCTTGTAAATATAACCAAACTCTTTTTCATCAGTGAAGACTTTGATATGCACAGTTTTATGATACAGGACTGAACTTTTTTCAAACTAAGCATATTAAAAGTTGCCTTCTGTAATTTCCTCTTGTGCCATGAACCTTGGACACAAGTTTCAGGGTTTTCAACATTCCCAGAATTCTGTCATCTGCATAACATCATATATGCCAGCATTACACATTTTAAACTACACCAATCTACTTTTGCATCTTTTGTGAGGGGATATCTGTATGTTGGTTAAAATTAGGTCGATCAGTCACCATTTATTCATACCTTTATTATAGACCCTGTTGTTGTGTACATCTTTTGTTGTGGATTCACAAGACTTTAGATAGCTTGAACAAAATAGGCATTCTTGGTGACTTTATGCATAATACCTTTATATACACATTTGTCTGTCTTTCATATACATGTTTTGTAGCATTTAAATCAAAATCAGCCAGTTAGAGTCTTCTCCATGTATTTCAGTTACTGTATTTACATCTTGAAGTGTGTAAGACCCAGCAGTAGCTCATAAAACTTTATTGAAAAAATTCTGCTTGTTATTTAGAATGTCATTTGAGAAAAGCAAGCATCACATTCTCTACTAAGAAGTAAGAATGAAAGGATTGTGGGTTATTTCATCAGCTATAAACATGGGAAGGGAAATAGAAGTAGAAAAGCATGAAAAGGTATAAGGATGCAGAGAGAGGGGGAAAAAGGAATATAGAGAATGGCTGTGTTTGCTGGATAATGTGCAAGTTGAGAATATATAGGCAAGTTTTAATTTCTAGTGCTTTCATGGGCAAATGTGGTCAACTAGTGACGACTTCCTGTATACATTCTTCACTTCCTTGTAAGAAAGTAACTTCAGGGAAACTCAGTTAAATCACATGCAAGTTGAATGCAACAGACTCATTTGTTTGATATTGGTGGTGTAATGTATGCTTTGAGAGTATCAATGAATGTCGAGAAATTTTGATCTTTTAAATGCAAAATGTTAATTGTTGCAGTTGTGAATGATTGATGCTGTTTTACTACCCAAGCCATATGATAAGTAAGGAAGGATGGTGAACTGCTTTTGATGCTGTTTTACTACCCAAGCCATATAATAAGTAAGGAAGGATGGTGAACTGCTTTGGTAGAGTTTGCCAGATTATATGTCAGGGATGATATAAAATGGGGAAGTGACAGCTAATTTTGCTCATTTGGGATGAGTGTGAGTGAAATTGGTAGGGACATTAGGTAGAAGCTTCTGGAAATACTGTACTAGAGTTGCCCTCTGCCACCGGCCAGGTAAGGGTGAGGCACTGAAAGGCTAAGAAGCGGCACTGGGGTTCACCAATTATGGAGACTCTTTTGCCATTGCCACCCCCTTGAGGGAGTTCCTTAAAGGAACGGACATTAGAGATATAGATAGATAAATAGAAAAGATATAGATAGATAAATAGAAATTGGAAGAATGAAAAGGTATGCAAGGCTCTGCTTTATTGCAAACAGAGGAGGAACAACTTTGGAGGACCTGATTCACATGTTATATTCAAAGTGAGTGAGGGTTACTTGTGGTTTTTAGTTTCAGTATAGTTTTAGATAATATTATTTTGCGAATGTTTAGTTTATTGTTTATGGTTTTATTATTTTCCCATGTATCTGAGGCTTTGTGCAGTATGCATTGGGGAGTAGAATTAAATTGAAAGAAAAACCAGAAGTTTGGGTCAGTTACAGATGTTGCCAAATCCATGATATGTCAATAAGACCGAGTGTAGGAAAATTTCAACAAGCTTATTTCTTCCCCTTGTTTCATCTTCATGATCAAAGATTGGTGGACATAGGTGTAGATTGTAGATTCACTTCTCAGACTTATTGGTTATAGGAGTCATAAAATGAATTGGAGATTCAGGTTTCCACTCATGGCTATCTAAAGTGCTAAATTGATAATTATGAAGCACTCTTGTAGTGAGGAGGACATTTTCACAATATGACACTGGACATGAGGATACTTATGAATGAGTTGGTAGGCTGTATGCACTTAATCCAGACCACATAATGGGAAAATAAGCTAGATATAGCAGATAATCTCTCCTGCTGAATAACTTGACATTACCAGAACAACATGCTGAGTATCACATGCCTGAACACCATCTCAAAATTATGACTGTATATACTGTAACAGTTTCACCTCTTAATATTAATATGCCCTAGAAAGGATTTCTTGCTTCTTCCAACAGTTTAATTCAAATATTGTCTACTTTTATAAGCTATTATCTAGTAATGACATGCTTTGTGTACACTGGGTTACACTACCAGCCAGTAAAATATTGATATGGTATCATAATTCACCAAATAACTGATTAATTCCATCCCTAATGCCTTCCACGAAGACTATCATACATAATAATCTTATCTGCTACCTGGGTATGGAAAAAAGTGATGTGAACACTGAATATTTTTATACAATGCAACAAAGAAATCATGAGAAAATCAAAACAAGAAATTACATACCGATCTCTCTTCTCCCATGACACTCTCCCGTTTCTGTGATCTTCTTGCCCTGTAGGGGTCGTGTACATGTGCATCATCTCCACTTTCTGCTCCACAGACAACACCTCTCTTCCCCAAGGGTGGAGACCTGGATATTCTTGAATGCTTTTGGAAGGGGTTGACACTTTCATCCAGATGTGCCCCATACTGAGGAGATTTAGTATAACTTGTATCCGCCATGGTTGAATTTAAGCTACCAGATCTAATATGACTACTATCATCTGAATCAGGAAGACCAGAGTCAGTGGAACAGTTCATAAATTCCTCAGCAAGGCGACTAGCCTCATTGCCAAGAAGCTGAGCAAATTCAAGACTATCAAGCTGACCAATTGTACCTATTGAAGGAACTTTGGGTAGATTTATTTCCTTCCCTGCATCAGATGTATTCTTGGATTTCCTAACTGCACTTTCCTCAGTTTCTAAATTTACTTTTGATAGAGATTCTAGTTTCACATCTTCCACATCTTGGTTTACTTCCTCTGATATATGCGAACTTTCTTTATTCTGAGAATAATCTGCAACTGATTCAAACTTTTCCTCTGAAGCCTGCAATTCACTGTCTGAAACTTTCAGCCTCTCTTCACAACCCTGTATCTTTTCAAATGAAACTTGGTCAGATTCCTTTACAGCTTGTGTTTTTTCTTCTACAACCTCTGGTTGCTCCTTATCAACTTCAGTTTCAGGTTGTATACTTTCCTCTCTATCAGATTCTTCTTTCTGAGTTTGAGGCTCCTGCTTATTTTCAGTTTGTTTCTCAGGATCAGTGACGATATCTTGTCCACATTCAATATGAACCTCTTTCTCTCTAATCAGAGTGTTATCTTTTACACCAATATCTTTTGGCACTTGATCTGAGCTAGAAGTCTCAGAACCTTGTATATTCTTTTTAAAAGTTGGCCTAGTCTGAAAAGGGTCAAAGTCTGGATCATCCAAAAAATCAAGGTTATATCCTTGTTTTGGAGAGGATAGTTCTTCTTCAGTAGGTTTAATAGGTTTATCCTCCAGCTGATTTACACCTGTACCTAATTCTGAATTTACTGTAACATCTACTTTGTTCTTTGATGAATCAGTCTCGCTTACTTCAGGCTCTTTTATTTCAGCTTTATTTTTAATGACTGCAAAGCCTTTCTTTACAGATTCTTTCTTTGCTGGGGTGACCTTAACTTTAAGCCTGTCTTCTTCTTCGTCATCTGGAAGAGTGAATCCTTCTTTTGGGGGTGAATTTCTTACACTACACTTTGTTGCAAATGGATTAAAATGTGGATCCTCTAGATCATCTAAGAAATCTAAATCATATCCTTTTGATTGGGGAATAGGAAGTTCTTCTGGCTCAGATTTGATTTCTTTCACCCTATTATTGTTTCTTTCAATAATTTTTGATTTTGGAGGGGTTTTCTTAACAGGCTGTCTTTCCTGCTTCAACTGAGGTTTTTTACCAAGTTTCCTGGGAGGTTTACACATAGGAGTACCAGAATCTTCAAATGTAATCTCAAGTAAATTTTGTGATTTCTCTGACTGTTCTACTTTTTCTGGGTGGATTTCATCATTATCGACTAGGCAACCATCAACAGATCTATTTTCTAATGTTTGTAATCCTCTATCTCTCTCTGGTGATAATGACTCTTGATGCTCTCCTTGTTGCCTTTCTCTTTCTGTGAGGTTTTTACCAGCATTAAGTACTTGTACTTTAATTTCAGTATTTTCAGATGTCTCACATGAAGTTTTAATATCTTCCTTTACCTTTTTTTTTCTGACAGTAGGCTTCAAAGGAGGAAGTTCACAACCTGGCTCAGGGCTCGGTGGAGGAGTACTTCTAACAACGGTCTTTGTGGCAAATGGATTAAAGTTTGGATCATCTAATTTGTCAAGAAAATCAAGATTATAGCTATTCTTTGGAGTAATGGGTATATCATTTGGATCTATGAAGCTTTCTGGTAATGGCAGAGGTTCTTCCTTAGGTGTATCAAATACAGCAGTAGTATGATTAAATTCCTCTTTGAAAGCTGGCTGTTCTGTATGATTTTCTTTTATAAACTTATCTTGCTGACTCTCTGCCTGATCTTTGGGTAATTCTGTTGTAACTTCAATGTGTTCCCAATTATCTGCACCTTCACTTTTACTTGTTTCACTCACTGTATGACTAACAGGTTGTAGTTCACTCTGAACTTCACTTTTGTTGACTTGGTTTAAAATCTCACCGTGTGGCTGAAGTTCAGAATGGATTTCAGTTTCCTTAAATTTGCTTAATTCATTTTCTTGTGAACCTAACAAAATTTCAATTTCTTTAACATCACTTTCTTCTCTCAAATTTGCAAGTGGTTCTGTGGGAAAATGTTTGCAGTTTTCACTTTCTGGTATTAAATCACTAGGAACGGTACTATCAAGAGTTCTATTTTCAAGAGTCACATTATCTGATGTTTGTGTAATATCATTTGATGCTACGTCTTCATTAGTATCACGTTTTAGTATAGATTCAGTCACTTGTTGGTCAACAAGAACTGCCTTCTTGCTAACTGATTCTTCGATAATTTCACTTTTAGTCACAGTTACGACTGATTCACAAATAGTACTTCGTAAATTTTCTGGATGTCCATGAGTTAACTTGTCACTTTCTTTATCTACTGCTACCACAGTACTTTTTGAACTAAATACAAGATTGTCTACACCAACTGGTGAAGATTTTGTCCCCGTATAAGTGTTCTCTTTGTGGACTGGGGTATTGCTTTGTTCCTTTACATCAAGTGATGTTCTCACCTCTTGCTCTGTACCCTTGGCCTCATCTGTAACCAAACTTGGAGAGACAAGGCTGGCTGAAAATGGGTGATCTTCAACAATGAAGTCTGGGTCAGGAGGCAGATCAACTTCCTCTGCACTTTCGTACTCAGAGTCTGTAAAAGAATAGTCTGAGTTAGATTTAGAGCCACGATGTTTACAGCACAAGAGAAATGACATCCTGGGTACAAATGTGGGAGATCAATGATATAACTACATTGTTCAATAAGCCATTGTGACAGTTATCAGGAGATAAATATAAACAATACTTACTCTTCAAATCAATATGATCTGTATAGATAGATTTAAAAGGAATTACTGTGGCATATCATCATAATGATAAGCACCATGCAATATATCACCAGATAATACAGGTCAAAAGTCAACTTCAAGCCTATGATAAAAATAGTGGATGGGATGATGAATATCACATTGTTCCTATCAAGATAATCAAAAGTCAAAGGGATATTCAAGAAAAATAGGGTACTAGTTAAACATTGTGATAAGATATTAGTCACACAAAAATATAAAAACAATTCTTATCACTTATTTTTTTGGCATAATAACTAGAGTTAAACACATGACGATAAAACAATATGAATAAATGTTAGTTCATTAGTTAGAAATGCTTCTCAAATCACAGCGGTAACAAAAATGCTCTTGTTAAGACTCATAAAGAAAACTAGCATATCATATTACAAAAATTATCAAATTCCAGAAATTCACCACTTATCCTGTTATCTAGAAACACATTTTAAAGCATTTACCATATTAAACTGTAATAGCACACACACTGTATGTATGTTAGGTACCATGTTGGTGCTTAAATATATCAAGCCCAATTAATTCTTCACTGCTACACCATATATGCCTCTTTCATACAGTCCATGACAGATGAGGGCAGGCAGGATCTTTACCAAACATCTCAGATGCTGACTCCTTAAAGTGTAAAGGGCTCAAAAGCAATAATAAAAACATTTATTGAATATTTCTGCTTGCTGATATAGTCATGAAAGTGAAACGGGTGACTTTTACTTGCCCCAGCAAAGTTTCTTTGTATATACAATGATTGTATCTGGTACTATGCATAATGAATATATGTAAATGAATATTGGATGGGACTGACAGTGAATTTCTCAAGAAAGTTGGTAACAGTGTTGCTGACTGTTTATTCAAGATTTTCCATTTAAGTATGGTTCAAGGTGAGGTGTCTGAGTTACTGATGGAATGCTTGTATTGTGCCTTTATGTCAAGGCAAGGGGAACAAAAGTGAATGCTCGAATTACAGTGGTAAAAATCTGTTGAGTATACCTAGTAAGTTGTAAGGAAGAGTAGTGACCAAGAGGGTGGTGGTGTGCACAGAACATCAGATTGGGGAGAAACAATGTGGCATCAAGAGTGGTAGATGATATGTGGATGTGGACCAGGTGTTTCCATTGAAGAAATTGTGTGAGAAATACCCATAGAAACAAAAGGATTTGTATTTGGCATTTATGGATCTGAAGCAAGCATATGAGTGGGGTGAGAGAGATTTCATGTAAAAGATTTTATAGATATATGGTGTTGAAGGAGACCAACCAGAAGCAGTGAGGAGTTTTCACAAAGTAAAGGATGTGTGCAAGCAGAAAGGGTGGAGGGTGAGTGGTTCCAAGCGAAGGTGGGTATGCATGAAGGGTGTCTGATGACACCATGTCAGTTTAATCTGTTTATGGATGGGGTTATAAAGGAGTTACATGCAAGGGTCCTGAAGGGGTAGAAGGCCTATGAGGTGAGTTAGATGCTGTCTGCAGATGAAATGTCTCTGGTGGCAGACTCATGTGAGAAACTGTAGAAGGTAGTGTCTGAGTATGGACTGGTGTGAAAAGAGAAAGTTTATGGTTAATCATAATAAATGTAGGATTACGAGGTTTCGTAGGGGATGAGAGAGATTGGTTCGAGTGTGAGTTTCAATGAAGAGAACCTGAAGGAAGTGTAATATCTTAAATACCTGGGAGTGAACATGGAAGCAGATGGAACTTTGGGAAATGAAGTGAATCATAGGGTGTGGGAGGGGATGAACATCTTGAAGGCACTGAGAAGTGTATGAAAAAAGAAGTCACTGTCTGTGAGGGCAAAGATGGGTATTCATGATTGGAAAGTAGTCCCAACAGTGCTTAATGGGTGCAAGCTGTGGGCCCTAAATACAAAAGAGAAGAGGGGGGTGTATATATTGGAAATTAAATTCTTGAAGACTCTATGTGGTATGAGGATGGTTGCTCGTGTTAGAAAGGATAGTATAAGAGAGCTTTGTGGTAGTAAGTAAAGTATGACTCAGAGAGATGAAGAGGGTGTACTGAAATGATCTGAACATAAAGAGAGGGTGAGTGAAGAGAGACCAAGTAAGAGGATACAACTGTCAAAAGAGAAGGAGGGAGCAAGAAAGACGGCAGGCTAAGAGTAAAAGAGGCTTCAAGTTATCTAGGCCTGAACATGCAGGAGGGTGTGAGGCGTGCATGAGAGAGAACGAAAAGGAGCAGGGAACAACGTGCTGTCAAGGGGCTGAACCTGAGCACAGGAAGTGGTTATGGAAAACCATAAAAAGGTTTGTGGGGCTTGGCAGTGGGTAAGGGGCTCTGGTTTTGGTGCATTATATTCAACAGATAATGAGTGGATGTGAGCAAATGAGGCCATTCTTCATTTGTTCCTGGCACAATCACACTAGACAGTACACAGTGACCTATCATAAAAAAGCATTGTGTACTTAACCAACACCCATATTTTTTTTGCCTCTCATGTGTATGTGTGTGTGTTGTTGATGCTGTTTACAAAATTTTCTTTAAAATATCAGTCTAAATTACTTTTATCAACTCGCATATATATATATATATATATATATATCTTTCCAATTTATCTTTTTTATCATACTCAAGTTTCGAGCACTCAAGCTTATGACATCCTTTTCGGTACCAAGCATCTTTCATCTTCCACGAATAAAGAATAGGTTGTAGTTACTTCCACAGTGTTACAGTCTGATGTGGTAGTTATATACTTCAGTGAGGGTAAAAAGCACCATATTTATGGAAATATTTTGTGTGCTGTCTCTTGTTGGCCACTTGTAATAGTATGAATGACACAAATTTGTTCATTCTTCTCTTCAGCTATTCTCTGTCATCTGCTGATCCACTATTCATCACTTTATGTTTTAGCTTACAGCTGCAATTTTCCTTTTCTTCCTATTTCATAAATAGAAAACTGATACACCAGTCCATATTAATGTTGTTGAAGGTGTTTCCAAGTTTCTCAACACTTTTGTTCATAACACATTAAATTCTTCTGGCCAAGTTTTGGGTGATCTATAAGTTGTAATTCTTACTGCTTTTAGCACTGGGATATTCAGTTACTAATACATATGTTTTTATGACTAAACAATTTTAAGTGCATATACACAATCGATTTAATTACTCTGTTCCTTCCATATTATGATTTTTTCATCATAGTATATTTCCTTACATTCTTTCATTTGTTGCAATGCACAAACAACCACATATCTTCCTTTTCTTTCTTGATTGTAAGGTTCCGGTTCATCTAATCTTTCATGATAGTCCA
>JAUTYZ010354347.1:0-10760 GCA_032273725.1 Panulirus interruptus | reverse complement strand
ACAAAAAGAATCCAGGAATTACTCATCTCAGCTCAAGAAGGACGACATGAATCTTTCATGCCTTGTGCTGACCAAATCCATTCTGCAGTACTTGATATGGATGCCATTTTTCCTAAGGTAAGTTCCATGAGATATCAATACAAATTTTGTAAAATTTCTCCTCTTGCATGAATCATATGAGTTTTATTGAACACTAATCCTAAAGTCACAGCATGTTTGTAATGGTTTTAATGTACAGTGAAGTATTGGAGCAATGGCATTAATTAATTATGATAGAATAGGATGATTGTTCTTTGGTACAGCGCCTTGTAACAGCTGTTCCAAATGTAACATTGTAGATTTCTTCAAAAGACAGAATTTATTGAGTAGATGTAAACATTAAAAGGAAGTAAGAGCAGTTTTTGCATTTAAAAGAGATGTGTATTCTCAGATTGATATTTGTATTAATTATGAATCACATAAAGTTTGAAGGACACAAGGCCCTGAGGAGTCATGATCAGTCAGATTGGTGTTGAATAAAGAGTAGTTGAAAATATGATAATGTAAAAGAAATTTGGAGGTGAAATGTGAGCCTTAGTAAAAGAAGTTACATGTTGAATGAATGAGAAGCTTATATGCTGGAGTACTTGTTTGATCTGTATTTGGATATGAATTTTTAGTTTTCCTAGTTAGGGATGCAAAAAATGAGGACAGTAGAGATGGATAATCTCCACTTTACAGTGGTAATCAGGAAAATGGAGTCAAGAATGATGATGTAAGAAAATGTATGATGTTAGAAAGATACATGCATAAAACCAAGTTAAGTTGTCACAGCCATGTGGAGCATATGAAAGAGGATTGGATAAAAAAGATCTGTGATGTTTTGGTGAAAAGTTTATGGGAAAGGTACCAAGAAAGTGATGGACGAATTCAGTGAATGAATTGTTGAAAGCACAAAGTATTTACAGGTAAGAATTCCATGCAATGGTTTCATCAGATGACTCAACTTGAAATGCAGAATGAATAACCAATTCACAACCTAAAGGTCAGCAGACTGGCCAGCAAACACACAATGCATAGAAACCAAGCTTCAAGAGTTCATCTTAGATAGCTTTCCCATTCCCTTATCATGCTGTTTCACACTGCATCACCACCACCAAGCAAGCCAGCTAAAAGTGCATGCCATAAGGACATAGAAAGCAATATAACCAAAACTTCTACCCACAAATTGCTGACTTCTTAAAGTAAAGAGACATGCTTAGACAAAACCACTCTCCATTGCTGATATCTCTAAGAACACAGCCTTTGTGGGAGCTCCACTCTAGATTTGAGACTCTCTGTATTCATAGTCCACAGTGTGCTCTTTTGTTTAATGCTATTCTACATTTTTCCTGTCTTCAGTAAATATTTCTGGTGTAATTACATTAATATTTTATTTTCTACACGAGTATAAAAGCCTTGGTTTAAGAGAAAAATGTATTATCCAGCAGGTGCCAGATAGCAAAGAGTTACTTGTATACTGTGTACAGACAAAATATTGTATCTGAAAGAAATAAGAAAGATAATCTTGAAGTGACACACTGCAGACTTGTACATGTTCTGATGTCCAGTATCCTGGAGTGCTTGGAATGATGTTGGGATCTAAGACTTTCACAGAAATTTCTATTAGATCCCAAACATAGCATGGTGTTGTCCAGAGGGTCCATTAGGAGCAGAATTCTGATACACTGAAGTGCATTAGAATGGGGTTTTATTGTCTACACATGGAAATAATCCAATAAGCGCTAAACAGCCACACACCCAACCCAGTCTTAAACACTGCCCTGCCAGATATTCACCCATTAGAAACTACACTCTGTAGACATGTACAAGTTACTTTTTTCCATATACACTTTGGATACCACCCATTGCTTCATTATTATAAACATCTTTTCAACATCACAAGACCCTCATGCCCAGGATGCAACCACTACAATGGCATCACTGAACATGTACTCCTCAATTGCCCTACAACCACCTCTTGTTGTCTCCTTTCATTCTAACCCACATCAGTCTTCTGCTCACTTTCTTACATTCATTAACACAGCCCCACAGCTCCTGCATCAGAAGTACCACCCTTTCTTTATGTCTTGACCTCACATTGACCCCTTACTTTTCCCCCTAAATATTCACGAAATTCTATAACCATTCCCTTGAACTGTGTTTCATTCAGAGGTAGAGCATTCAAGCTTCTCCCATCAGTTATAACACCTGTCTCTCTCTTCTTTTCATTTTCGTTGCAACCACACACATTCATGAAGACATCTCAACTTGAGGACAAATCCTGCTTAACTCATTCTTTTGTTCCATTTCTTTGGAAAGTGATTATTCAAGAGGGTTGGTTTCCAGCTCCTTATTTCACCCCTCGTATGTGCTTCATATGACAAATAGGAGATATGTGTTTAGTGTGCCCCCCTGTTAGGGCTTTGAAACTACATAGCTAATTCATATACTGCAGAAAAGCAGGGTGACTAACCTTTTTATGAAACAGTTGCACATATTCAGTATCTTGTGATTGGTATTATATTCACCCTTGAACCGTTTTGAAGATAAGAGCACAGTATGATATAGGATATGAAGTATAATAATATTCTGTTATCTTTTATACAAAAAAATAAATAAATGAACTTTTTTAGTGAAAGTTTACATCTACTGAATTTTGAAAACTTAAATTCTGTTATCAGGCTGTCATTATCGTGTATGCCTTTCCATATACTCAAAGTTATCTCGTAAAAGCTGACATCAGGTTCTTATTATCATGTTTGCCTTTCCCTGCATTCAGAGCATGGTGATGCATGCAGAATTACAAAATAGTTCACTTATAAGCATCTTTACCTCTTCAAGTGTTCACTTGATTATAGTACCCTTCACTTGATTAAAGTACCCCTTTCCAAAATCTCATTATCATGTTCCATTTGTCAAAAGTATACTTTATGGTAGGTTTTTCTTCTCTGAGTGAGGTTGAGAATGTACAACTGTTTACTTTTTCCACATACGTATGATGCCATGTCAGAAAACCTTGATTAAACCAATGTTTTTGCATTCCTCAGCATCCATGATTTTAATGTGTGTGTTTGTGAACAGGAAAATCAAAATATGTTTAGAGGAATCAAGGAGTTTTTCAAAAGGTGAGGCAGTAGATGGTTATTGTTAACAGTTTTGTCTTTCTGCTACATCCAGCGAAAAGTCTTTTGAAAAACACACTTTTTGTAGTTTGCTACAGCATAAAGGCTTATATTCATGTGATTGTAAAGAAAGCTTGCAGTGCTGCTTAGTAAGTTATGAATTCTTTTGAAAGACCTCTCTTTCTTGTCACAATACAGTATCATCAGAAGTAATTTGATTGAATACCTTATTGATTGTGCTGTGAAGATTTTAGTCCAGTGTACATTGGCCATATGATATTCTTTCCTGTATATTTTTTTGTACATCAGATCATATTTTAGGTAATATGCTACCTTTAGAAATACTTGATGTATTCATGCATTATATACCATTGTTCTATTAATGGTAGCTCATGCTTGTGGTATCTACATTTATTTTGCAGTTATTTTTGTTTACTGGTAAATGTATAGTTTGCATTTGGATGAAATAATTAGCAGGGCTTGCCATGGGTATAATTGATGTATCAATATCACCTCGATGAACTCAAACTCGAGTATAATTAATTTGTATAGAATATATGAATTTTGGATTTCTCATCATTATTTTCCCATATATATTTAACTAATATTGTGTTATGTTCTGTCCCCACTTTTAGAGTCGGTGCTCTCCTGGGGTGCAAGGAGCACTGCGCCAGCTGGTGAGCAGTGCTGGTAGGCTGCAGAGTGAGTGCCGTGGACACATTGCTTCTCATGCACACACTCTCGATCCAAAGTTTGTTACCCAGCAGGTTATACAATGTGCATATGACATTGCCAAAGGTGCAAAGGTGTTGGTGACACACTTCCAGTGAAAACTTAGCACTGATAGTATCAAAAAACTTCTTTTGGTTCTACTGTCTCAAATGACTAGACGTAAATGGAGTACTTCAAGCTGAATAATGTGCAGTGTTTGCATTGGCATGGGTTATGTTCCTTCTCCTGTTCCTTTGCAGTCACATTTAGTAGTCATCCCGCTGAATATCAGACTTGCAGTTCAGTTAGGCAAAAGCCAAAGTCTTTATGGCATTTTCTGGAGAACTTGGTGACTATTTGTGAGTGGCTGAAAGTAAAAGGAAGAAATCTCCCATGATCTTCCTCATTGTGTATTACTATTCCTTTTTGTGATGCAGCATCTTTTTAGTGAAAGACTGTGTGTGCCCTTTTAAGCAGATTAATTTGCTTGTATCACAATCATGAAATACTATAAAGCTAATATATCCTTGTGGTTCGTAATGTAGAACAAAGAATTTTGAACCAAAGTGTGTAATTTAGTAAAGCATCTGACAAAATGAAATGTTACGTCAGTATAGTGACATGGAAAGACATGATTAAATCTCTTTTGAATGTCAAGAATCCCATATTATTATGCAAACATTATCTTTTTAGACTTCATGTCATGTAAGTACTTTATTACTAGTTTCTTGAAGGCAAAATATGAAGACACAAGAATTCAGCTGTCAGGAATCTCCATGACTACATCTAGGTGTGGCAGTAGAACATGCCATAACAGTGAATATCATATGTCCCTTATAGGGATTAGGAATAATTGCTCTAGGAATAAACTTCCTTGACAATGATTATGTTTATATTAGTTTTGTAGGACCTTATACATTTTAAGTAGCAAAAAAGTTATGCAAGACAAAAAAGTATGTGGTGCTGAAATGGAAAGGGAAAGGAGATATTGAATAGCAACACTGTCTTGTTAGTTGCAGGTGACTCGTGTATCGGCTAGTCTGTGGCTTATTGTGAAATTCAAAATCATCTGGGATAATTTAATGTTTTGCGAATACACCTCATAATTTATTGTTAATATGAAAAGAATGTTGTTGATTTTTATAAATGTGCAACTAAATTACCTGAAAACTGAGTGTTCATGCACTGTTTGTTATTTTTATATGATGTTGAAGGTGATTTAAGGACAGGAATGATTTTACTCTAAGGTAATTTTCTATTGAAATATTTGAGCATTTGTAGAGGAGCACTCCTAGAGAATGAAGAAAAGCATCTGAGAGTTTAAATTCCGTTTTTTTTCTTTTGAGGGGATATTGGTACTAAGTGACAACACTAGGTGGAAAGATTTTTATTTTATGATTTCAAAGCAAAATTTGTGTAGCACAAGTGACTTAACATTGAAGTTTGTTTGCATTGCTAAGATATTTCCTTATGCAAAACTGAGTATAATATGAATTTGCCACAAACTCTTCATCTAATTCAGTGACAACTGATAAATATTTTAGAAGTTAGAGTATTGACACTGGGGCACCTAAAAAGGCATCTTCATGTGCATATGGGGTTCTTGGTGATGTAGGCCCATAATGGCTGATGGGATTCAGTAAGACAATAAAGCAAACTAGCAGACTTCAAAGATTGGTCAGTAAGTTTCTGCAGTTCTAAAGGCAGTTGATAGTTAATAGCTGGCACCTCAGGAACCAATCAGATCAATATTTACTTCAGTAAACATCAAATAGATTTGTCATATAATGTTAAGGTTATAGATGTGTAATGATACTTCATCTCTGAAGATTTATTTATAATTTTTTAAAAATATGTTTTACTAGCTCATAAATGTCATTGGTGCTTATAACCATTACTGATGTTTACATAGCTGTTTTTTTCTCTGTAGAAGTATTCCATTGACTCAGTGATGCATTTGGGAAGTCGTACATGTATGTATAGCATTACAAATTCATGGAATATATGATCATTTAGTGATTGTAACGTGTAAAAGTACAGTGTATGTGGATGGTTATACATTAGATTGATTGTTATTATTGTCATTTAATTATGAATTCAACATTTGATCATACAAGCATTTATATGATACGTTATATTGGGCAATAAAGTTTGCACTGTGTTATTGGAAAACAAATTCTTGTAATAAGGAAATGAAATTGTAAACATACCACATCCATTACTTGCTTGTGGAAATGTGTAAAAGGTGAAAGTTGAGAGTAAATGTGAATAAAAGGAAGGTTATTGGGTTTATGAGTGAAAAGAGAGAACTTGGAGAAGAGCATTTGGACATATGGAGAGGATGATTAAGAGGGTATACATGTCAGAAGTGTGAAGAACAAGGAAAAGGGGGAAAGCAAGGAAGTGGAAGGAAGGAGCAGAAGAAGCTTTGAAAGCTCAGGGCCTAAATGTGCAGGAGTGTGTGTGAGACTTGCAAGGGATAGAGTGAATTGGAACATTGTGATTTACAAGGGACGATGTGCTGTCTGAAAGCTGAAGCGGTGGTTGAAACTTTCTTTCCACACTTACCTCAATGTTCCTTTGCCCCCTCACCCACCCTGTGACTCACCTCAGTTTCCATGGTTCCATTCACTGCCATGTGCACTCCTAGTTATCTAAAACACTTCACTTCCTTCAAGTTTTTTCCATTCAAACTCACACCCTCAACTAACATGTCTCTTTGCACCTCTAAAACTAATAACCTTGCTTTTATTCACATTAACTCTCAAGTTTCCCCTTTCACACACTCCCAAACTCAGACGTCAACTTCTGCAGTTTCTCACTTGAATCTGCCACCAGTGCTGTCTCATCAGCAAACAATAACTGACTCACCATCCAGGCCCCCTTCACCCCCCTTCACACTGCATACCTCCTTTCCAAGACCCTTCCATTTAGCTCCCTCACCCCCATCCATAAACAGATTAAACAGCCATGGTGACATCACAAACCCACCTTCACACGGAACCACTCGCCCTCCTTTCTACCTACTCGCACACATGCTTTACCCTCATGATGAAAACTCACTGCTTCTAATAGCTCTGCTCCCACACCATATATTCGGAACATCTTCCACAAAGCATTTCTGTCAACCCTATCATATTCTTTCTCCAGATCCATATATGCCACATACAAATTTATGTATTTCTCTTAATTATTTCTCACATACATTCTCCAAAGCAAACACCTCATCCACACATCATATACCTTCCTGAAACTTCATTGTTTGTCTCCGGTTTGATGCTTTGTGTATGCCAACACTCTCAATCGCATAAAATTGAAAATGGTAACTAACCAGTGATCAGTACAGTCACTCCCAGATGCCTTGCCACTTTTTATTTTAGGCAAGGATTTCACCACATCTTTTCTTTTCACCTTACCAGTTGCTGTGACTTTCTCCTCACATACCTCCCAGACCCAAACACCCTTTATCTACCACCCAATCATCAAACATTCAACAGTCCTTTAAAGTACACACTCTGACTCCTCTTCACATTATCTCTACTTTTTGCCACTTCCCCAGTTGCCCATTCACTGATGTTCCCATTTCTTTAGTGCTGATTTCCTGCATTGCTGTCACTAACCCTCCCGATAACTATGTGGTTGCCTGCCACCTACTGACTGCATGTATGTGTGTTTTCAGGGGAAATCTCTGCAGGAAATATGGATAAGGTTTGTATTGCTATGGGAAAAAAGAAAATATCATTGTCAATGAAACTTAGTAAGATGATATAGATGAATGAATGTATCTCAGAAAGTGATTCTTGACAGTTCAATTTCATGTTTTCAGTGTCCATCATGAATTTCTCAAATTTTACTTATATTAATGCATAATACATGGAAATTATACTAATGTATTTTCAAGAATTGTTGGAAATAGAGATGAAGATATTTCATAAATATGACTGTCATTGAAATTGCATTTGCAAAATACAGAGAACCAGGTAGAACAGAATTAGAAAATGTAATTGATAGATATAAGGCTTCAAGAAAAAGAATGAAAGTGCAACTGCAGAATAAGCATTCCAATTTTCCCTTGCCTAGGAACACCAGCCTGTTGTAGCCCATTCATGTGCTAAAGTTGGTAATTGCATGTTCTCTTCCTCTTCTTCAATAGTAGCATAAACAAAAGAAAGCCAGTGAATTGAAAAACTATTCATAACTCCTCATACTACAGAACTGGCATAATTTTAATCACAGAAAGATGAATATTTTAGAAATTAGAGAATGGTACAGCATGTTTTTCATCATGACTAATTATCATACTTGTACTTACTCTGGCATTTATAATGTTGATTATTTTAAAGGTAAACTACTCATAAGAGTTTTGTGATCGTAATTATTTATACATTATGTAAAGTATTTGTTTATTGCAAATGAAGTGTTACTGTTTAACTGAATAACAGTGAAGGAAGAATGTATTAGACCCTCTGCTGCATTGCAACACAACCTAGCTCTCTCTCCAACATCTGTTCACTGGTAAGTAGCTATTAATAGGTTTTTATGAATGAATTATAGATAGCTAATGATGATGATAGTTCATTCACTCTACAGTTTTCAAAGGATACTTTATGAAAATATTTTTTTCACTACACTTTTTACTGGATGCATTAGCTCATATATATGATGAACCCCCAACTCTAAGAAAGCATTCTTCTCTCCAAAGAAACCTCAGATATGGAGCATCTTATTGCAGTTCCCCAGAAAATATACAACCATCAGTTTGTTGCTAGAACTATGATGTAGTAGTACTTTGTCCTCATTTTGTACCACTACCACTTCCTCATTCTCCTCAACTTGTAGCCCGAAGCCAGCTTAATCCTTTAAAGTAAGATTAAGATATAATAAGTTCCTATTTTCATGAAATTCAAGGTTTTAATGACAGTGGTGATTGGCATAATTTCTTTAATCTTACGTGTTGTTGGAAGATAAGCCAGAAGTGGGTGGGAAAACTATGTTAGCGTAAAGAAACCTCACTTTCGGCTGGACTTACCATTTATTTTTGTTGAATGCGAATTATGTAGTGTTAGCATGAGCTGCTGAGTGTTGGAACCACAGAAGAGCCAAGTCAGACATGGTATGTTTAGGCTTTCAGGTGTTAGAAATACCACCAACTGAAGGTGTGTGTGTACAGAACATAGGAATGAATCTTTAGACTTTATAGAGACATCCTGGTTATATGAGATTCATGGTATGGAACATCAGCTAAGTACAGGCCATCAAATACAATTGAACTAGGTCATTGGATTCCTGTATTTACCCACCCTTCACTCCAACTGATATAAGCTTTGCAATTAAGTCCTAAAAGAACTCTTTTGGTACAGCCCCTGACAACATATTGAACTTTTACATAAAACACTATGGCCCATTGACAGATATTTTCAACTACCCTAGGCATCACAACAGAATGTCGAACATCGTAACTTACCAACAGAATACCAGTTCTAAAACCCTCCAAACCACCCAACTCCCCCTCTTCCTATTACCTTACATCACTTCTATTCTCAGTATCCAAACTGTGAAAACTGATTTAAAACAGAATCAAACATGATCTAAAACAGAATCAAACAAAAAATCCTTCTCTCACCCACACAACAATGCTTCAGGCCCAAACATTCCATCACCACCACTGCCATATACAGTGATCTCACAAAACACATCCTATATGGCTTCAACAAACCAAAGTCCCATGCCGCACAGTAGTAATGGCAACTGACATCAACAAAGCATTCAAAGCTGTCCCCCAAAACATTCTCACACAAAGATATTTGCCATCACCCTAAATAACAAAGACAAAGAGTGGTTGGCCAATTTCATAGCTGGCTGCCATGGCAGGGTCATACACAAAGGCTACACCACTAAAACACTTAAACTCTACAATGGAGTTCCCCAATGAGCAGTTCTTTCTCCAACCCTCTTCAATCTCTTCCTCTCATCACCTCTAGAAAACCACAACATGAAGGTCCTTTCGCATCAAGACAAAATCACAATCACATCACAAAATCTTAACACAACAACAACATACATGCAACACAACTTTACACAGCTGGAACAATGACTCACACAAAACAATGTCTGCTATCTATCTTTATATATCCCTGGCACATGTTCCCTCTGGGAACTCATAAGGGGTGGCCAAAAGAGTCTCCACTTAACCCTGTCCTTACATGCCCCACTCACATACACCATTCAACACATTCTTCACCCATTTCTCTCCCTCAAGTACTCTTCCACTCTATTTCCTCTTATCACAAGTGGTCTTCCTCTCACACCAACCCCTTTAATCATGCAATCGTACACTCTCCTTGTAAACTCCCCGTATTGCATTCTTTCCACATGCCTAAACCACCTCAAAGTAATACATTTCACCCACCCTACAATTTGCATTCCCTGCAATACCACATCTCTCATACATCCCCTCATTACTTTCTTCATTCCATCTAGTCATACCACATGCTCTCTCAAATAACTCATCTCCACAGCCTGGATTCTTGATCTCTGTGACTCATCCTGTGTCCATGTTTCGGCTGCATAGGTCAGGGTCAAGAGGACTATGCTGTCCCTTAATCATTTTTTCACTTCCAAACTTACACCTCTACCCCTCATTATTCTATTAAGGGACCCAATGACTCTTCTACACTATACTGCTCTCTCCCTTATCTCTCCTTTCATATCACCAAACTTACCCAAGATAGCTCCCAAATACTTAAAGTCTGTCACCTCTTCCAGTCTTTCTCCCCAAAATCTAAAACACAGTTTAGTACACTCTTTTCTCTTGCTTTATGGGGCTTTGCAAAATTTATATTTTCTCTTTGTTTCCTTTAAAACACCATTATCTTATTTTTCTTGCATCTACCTTCACCTGCCTAT
>JAUTYZ010353242.1:2855-15731 GCA_032273725.1 Panulirus interruptus | reverse complement strand
ATCTACATGGAGGTGCATAAAGCATGTACCCAGTATGAAAAACTGGTAGTCACTTATTTGAGGCAGTTTGACTTGCAAATGATGGCTGTCTAGCTTCAAGACCATTAAAAAAGTTAACTGTTTTGTAACCCAATGACTCTTGTCAACTGCAAAATTACAGTCATTCATTCGGTCAGCCAATGACTAAGAAAAAATACATTCAATCATTCTGTCAACCAATGACTCATATCAAATGCAAAAATACAGAACTTGTATTATTTAGTGACATAATAAAAACATTAAAAGCATCATATCAACAACTGCAAAGATAAATAATCATGCTAATACATGCAAACACTTACAACAAGCTGTAACTTCTATCTCACTTAAATTGAAGAGCTATGATTATACTCCTCAGTCACGTTAACCTTCCTCCTAGAAGTAAGAGTTACCATGGACTTACTAGTAGTCTCGACTAACCTTAGAGGGGCCTCTCTGAAGTTCTAACATAATGTTATCCCTCACTCGCCACTGTTTTTCCAGAAATTTCGTCAACATCTTTCCTTTGTTTATCTTATTATGAGTACCCTTCTAATTTTCTCCAGATCTGCTAGTTTTGTGGCCCTGTCTTGGTACTCTCTTACTGATCTCCACCAGTTTGAAAGTTTAACTTTTATATGTCTTCTTTCTTTTCCCTGTATTACGTCCAACAGACCAAATTCTGTGTGGCTGAAAAGGCAATAACAGCCAACTTTCATATTTGGACATATTGGGACACCATGCAGAAGACATAATCTACAAGTGCAGTAGTTAAGTGAGGGGGAGGATCAAGCCCTAGGTTACTCTGGAGTTACCTTGGAGTAGTCTCTTGGGGCCTTCTATTCCTACAGCCTAGGCTAGGCCCAGGATGAGCTGTTGATCAACCAAGTTGACTGAAGCCAGAGCCCACAGGCTCATGAAGCCTGGTCGGTCTGGTACACTTTGCTAATATTTCTCCACGGCCTTCTTAAATTTCTAAATTTCTCTACTGTGCATCCTATTGTGTTTCTGATGATTGCATGCAATTTCTTGAAGAGACTTGAGTCCAAGGTGTTAAACAGTGTTCTCTCTTTTTGTACATATCTTTCCTTTTGATTTTTGAGGTAGTATTATGCAGTCTTCCATGCCTGTTGTGCCATTAGGAAGTTACTACCAAGTGTAGGTTGGAGACCACACCTTCTTATGGCTTTGGCAGACAAATGTAAATGGCATAGCATTGCACAAAGATATAAATTTCTATGAAATACTGGTTTTAAATGGCTGTGGTTGCTTAAATGGCTTATAAAAATTTCTTTAATATTTCAAATTTTGCCAATTTTCTGCCATGTGTGGGAGAACCACTATTCACCACTGGAACATCATGAGAAAGTTTGGCTTTTACCTTTGATATTCTGTATCTCAATCTATTTCTGCCCTTAGAAAGAAGTCCTTGGTAACACCAGGACTTCTTCATAGATATTGGTCCTGAGATAATTATCATTTAATTAATCAAATGTTCAAAAGAGAAGAATTATGGCAAAAGAAAAGGATTAACTGTCTCTTAAGAGAAGGTTTTGCTATTTGTTTAACATGAGGTTTCCATGATAGGCTAAACACTAATTCTTTTGGATTTGCTTTCTGGTCCGTTTTGCATTTCTGGTACCACAAATCTAGAAAATTCAAATATGCAGCAACTGCTAGGCCCCAAAGGATGCCAGACTTAAGATGTTACAGTGTACCTATCAGTACTACTTTCAGCCATTATAAACTATTTTCAACAATTATACTTATAGATGAAGTGCACCTGTATGAAATACAAATTACATTATCTGAATATGTGGTAGTGGCACTGGTAAAACATGCTGCAGGGTAATAAATTATCAGTAAACTTTAAACATGATGCATTCTTTTCCTGACACCAACAGTATTGAGAAAAGTACTTACGCATCATCAGGGGTTAGCTCAATAGGTTCATCTGTAAATTCTGGAGGGAAGTTAGCCAGATCACGGTCAGATTCTAGCCTGGGGCGATATGGCGGGGGTACCTGTCGCTGCTCCAGCTGCAACAACAACAAAGCAAACATACACAACCACTAATTCTTACACTCACTCCCCACAGGAATATGTACAGATACAAATTTTGAAAAAAATTTACAATAATGCAGTACTAACTAGGTACAGCTAAGGCTCTGCTGAATACTGTATAGTACATCAAGCTGTCTCAGTAAGTACTGTACCACAGATCTCCTAGAATGAAAGTGCACGCAAAACAAGCTTGAAGCCAGATAAATCTTAAGCCAGTCTATCACCGTCTAGTACAGAAAATGAAAGAGCTGCTTTGCAATAACAAAAATCTGAAATAAATTAGTGGAAAACTAATTCTACTGCATACACCCCTGCATGTCTGTAATAAAGCCAAATTATGACAGCAAACACTTGTGCTAGCAAATACATAAAAAAACTTTTATCAAAACAGCAGTAAACAAACAGGGACTGCTACAACAGCTACAAGTAAGTGCCACTGGAATGTAAGTACAGGGTTAGGTCCTTGGCATTGGTTCCCTGGCATCCAAATTTACTGGCATCCATGATTATTCTGAAACTTTTAAGCACTGGTTCCATTCCACAAAATCATTTTGAATATACATGAGAAAAGGATGAAATCTGTTGGCAACAGCATGCTGCATTCAGTTCCTAGTAAAGTTTCAATAATTCTCATTTCTAAAGGAGAGACAGTGAGAAAACATAAAAAAGTAGCTTTCTTAAATAGTAATTGTTCATGGCCTGCATGTTAAGAGTATATTTTGAAGTGCCTTACAAATCAATTACATTTCTAATAGAATTTGTATGACTCCTCATTTCAATATTAGCCTGATTATACAGTATAATGCTTTTTATCCTTTTATGTTATGATGATATGGATTTATTACCATTATTGTCATTACTATTGTATAACCCCCGGACACTTCCTCCAGGGATTCCTGCGGCTTTAAGGCTGTGCCACAATCAGTAGCATGGTAAGGATAGACTCGTCTTAAGTGAAAGATTTTGCAACGAGACTGTACTGCAATCATACAACCCCACAGAAGGCGACTTTTCACTTGTGGTGTAACCACAAGCAGGCTGAGTCTGGAAACCCTTGCAGGCATGGATCAAAGATGCAAACATTTTTGAGTAATACAGTAATTATAGACCTAGATGCACAGGGGACTGCTTCCAAAATCTTTTTACATTTTTATGTTTGGTCTGACTGGTTACTAAGCATCTCAAAAATAGTGTGTACATCTTTACAAATCAATCATAATATATTATTCTCACAAACAGATCAGGTTTTGCCTGTGCCATGTCGGTCACAATGAAAAATGAAAAATATAATGGAAGAATGCTTTACAAGTGAAACATGTTTTACAATGAGATGAAAAAAGTCTCAGTAACATTTAACATAAATACTACTATCATTCTAAAGAAAATCTGGGATAAAAAAAAGTGCACCTTATTTATGGCAAAAGCACTTATGAGAGGATTTAGACGGTAAAGAGGAAATAGTGTGCATAAAACAAGCAACCAACAAGTGAGGTAAATACTTTGATGTACTGTGAATTATTCCTATAACTTTAAGGAGCAGACGTCAGATCATCCAGAGGGCTGAGAGGTGGGAACAGCACACCGCAAACTAACATGAACCTTACCTTCATGTACAATATAAATATTTAGAGGCTTGTAAGAGTTTCTATGACTTAAAAAATTTCAGGAACTTTTGTCTCCTGAGATAGGAGAAATAAAGTAGGGATATTACAATTTTGATGTATATTTCAACTGAGACATTCATGGGGTCTGGGTTGTCTATTTACCACTTGTTTTCTTTCTGCCCAATATTCCATTTGTCTTTATTCAACTGGTCAATGCTAAATCTCTTTCTGACATTTTAGTTAACATACCTATCTGTAAGTTTGAATATCTCAGATCAGCCCCACAGCTTTTAATACAGTATTCAAGTAAATGATAGTTTTAATACCCTCTGGAAACTCTGTGCTGGAGTTGCCCTCTGCCAGTGGCCTGTTAAGGGTGAGGCACTAAAGGCTAAGAAGCGGCACTGGAGCTCACCAGTTATGGAGACTTTTTTGCCGTGGCCATTCCCTTGAGGGAGTTCCCGAAGGGAACGGGCATCAGAGATAAAGATAGATAGAGTAGCAAAGAACTTCTTTGTGTAGTTGCATAAAACCTGTACAATAAATATGAGTACGCGCACTTACATGTTACAGTACAGTTGTTTATAAGCCATGAATATGAATATAAGTGCCCGTGCATTAGTTAGTATAAGCACCAATTCACAAGTAGTACAAGCCTTAAACCCAGGCATTAATGTTAATATAAATCCACCATTCCCTATCACTGAACAGATATGGTACTGCATGGTTTATTTTTGAACACCCAAAATTCACTCTGCACAGGGGTGGTTCATACATGCATGGGTTCAATGGCAAAGGTCTGGGCTTTAGCCCAATGCAACACTCAAGGCCATTCAAGTTCTTTTGATGTCTTTTATCTATAATTCATCTCTTTACTATTTCATTATTTGCAATGCTTAAAGATATATCAATTTTTGTTTCCTCTGTAGTCAGCATCTTTCCACAGGTGAAAGTACTGTTATTCACATATTAATGAGAAAAAAATATGAGGAAATGACTTTAACCTCGTCCAAAAACAAATTATCCTGTAAATGGCACCAAACATCAAATGATGTTTTCTTATGGGGATAGTCGCCAACACATAGTACATATTATAACTTTTCCCACCTCTATGTAACATAACACAGCAGAATTGGCTTTACTGTTCATCTGCATATGCTCATTTACTCTCTACATGACTTTTTGCTTCCCTAAACATTCAAAATTTTTTAACCCTTACAGAAGGTGTTTTATCCCTACAGAATGAGAGATGAACAGCATTAAAGTAAATTTAACCTTGTCATACCCAAGGAGGGGCATCTATCAGAGATAAGAGTGGAAAGCATTGCTTTCATGTATGTCTTAATATCAATTTATCCTACATATTGATGCAATGATTGTTATTTCGCTTTTAGTATTTACAAACAAAATAATTCAATAATATACTATACAGGTATCTTTATCAATAACATTTATATAGGTAATGAATTTATATTTTCACGTCTATTTCACGTCTATTATTTTCCTGAAGAGATGACTGAGCCTTAGCAGAGATAAGATCCTCATTTGGCTCCTTCCTCTGTTCCTTCTTTTGGAAAGTAACACAGGAGGGGAAAATTTCCGTCCCTCACTCTTAGTTGCCTTCTACGACATGCAGGAGTATTCCTTCTCCCCTATCCCCAGGGTTAACTGAATAAATATATCAGCAAAAATTGGTAAATGGGGCAACACTGGAATAAATTGCACCCTTCCCTCCAACAACATGTCTCCCAAGACACAGAGTGATTGTCCTGTGGAAGAATTCCCTGACCCTAAACAAAATATAGCCTTGAAATTGAGACACGAATTGTCAATGTGAAGGTCTTGATCAGTGGATGTTGATCACAATGTGAATATCTTCATTTTTGAATGTTAAACAGTTAAAAAAATTCAAAAAATATTTTTCCCTTCAAAATGATACACAGTATGAAAAATATCCAGAAAATTAAATAAGTACATTTTCGTTTGGTCCACTCATGACTGAAAGGCAGATGGAGAGTGTGGTTGATATATCTGACAACTCCCAATTAGAGAGGAAGGCTGTTGTTTCATTTTCTTTCTTTCTCTTCAACTAGGTGTCACACTCAAATCTATTTCATGGGTATAGTGTTGGTGGTGAAAAGCATGAATACATTTAAAAACATTACACTACATGCAGTAAAAATAAGTGTGTTGGGGGAGACTAGCTGGTACGTCTGGGGACAATAGTGAAGGTTTTCATTCTTTTCTTGAATCTGGTTTCACACTATAGTCTCATATCATACTAAGGCACAGCATTGGTAATGGCCAAAATTAATATATTTAGAAATACTAAACTATACATACTAAAAATGAGTGTGACAGAGAGTGGCTGGCACATGTAGGTAAGATGTTGAAGAAGTTTTGTCTTTGAGTATATTCTATCTACTCGTCTATCATCTGAGAATAATCTTTAATCACCCAAGAAAATTCAAAGAAAAATGTTGGTGCGAGTGTTGCGTAATTTCTTCCATGTGAACAAAGCCCAGGTGAGGGTTGTGGGGAAAGCCTTCTATGATGGCCTTCCTCCTCACATAATCCCACTAATATCACTCAGTAAGTCACTTATTTCTTTGTATTTCTCATGTTATTCTTTATTTCCTCACTAACAAATACACCTAATAAGAGATCCTTTTCATGATTTCGTTCATCCAACAATCTATGTATTTTCTGCGGGGTTGCTCTGTATGCAAGACTTGCAGGTCAACACCTGGGCAACCACAATGGTGGCTGTACTAGTATGGTGAAAAATAAAATTATTCCTGATAATGGAAGAGATCTCTGTCAGTTACTAACAGTACAATAAGTCAGCTGGATATTTACACTGAACAAGATCAGTTAAATCATCATGTGATAGGTACTGTCCTCTACAGGATTGTCAGGTGATGATGGGGCCTGTTTAGTAATTAAACATCTAGGTGTCATACTGTAACATGAGTAGCCTACAGAGGTCTCTGTCACCAGGCAGGCACAGAAAAAAATTCTCTCTCCAGTACCCCTAAAATCACCACTGCATATGTTATCTATCTATATCTCTGATGCCTGTTCTCTCCATAACTAATGAACTCCAGTGCCACTTCATTGCTTTTAGTGCCTCATCCTTAAAAGGCCAATGGCAAAGGGCAACTCCAGCGCAATGTTTGCAGAGGCTCCTACCTAACTTTCCTACTGAATACTTCTACCTAATGTTCCAACCTACTACTTCTACCTAATGTTTCTACCTACTACTTCTACCTATTTCTACCAAGTGCTCCTGCCTAAATGTTCCTACCTACTACTTCTATCTATTGCTCCCATCATTTTGCCAAAAGGCAGGGCTAGCACATAGTCCTCACCTCAGGAAAATCTAGTTAAGAAGAATAAGCTGTGTGAGTTAAGTAGTTAAGTGTTGTGAAGTGTTATGTGTGACAAGGAGATTGTATGTTTGTGGAGAGAATACCAGTAGTCCACATGTGGTTGAGACAGAAAGAAAAGACAGATACCTGAGTCAGACAAGTGCAACTTGACAACCACTGTAGTGCTGGCTCGCTACACAGCCATCACTAACCCTGTCAATACCCAGACGGGTAGTGCTGGTAATATACCTCCCTGGTCATGCATAAGCACATCCCTCAAACGCTCACTTCACATATGTACAGTGACCCAAAAGAAAATAGTGACATGAGGGAACACTTATCAGGCAAAACATGAAAAACATACCAAGTGACTCAGAGAGTGATTTCAGTGGGAGTAAGGAGGATGAAGGCTTGCAAGGGACCCCACCACCCACATCCCCACCACCCTTGTGCTTAGCCTCTGTGTGGTCATGCAGAACAGGTTATATATGAACTGCACCTAAAATTTATGGATGCAATCGTGGGGTAATGTAGGGCTTCAGTAACAAATGATAGTAAAGGGAAAAAATGTATTCAAGCACATTTTGATAGTAAAGTATCATTTATGGTGGTACATAGTGTTTGATAGTAAAGTATCATTTATAGTGGTGTGCAGTATATTATTTAGTGTGCAAAGTGTAAAATTTCTATACATTTTCAGGTTTTTTGCCATTAAAGCTGAGCCTGGGATAAAATGTCAACAGAGTGTGATAAAAACAAACAGGATATCAACGTCCTTCCCTCTCACAAAGCCACACACCCCTACTACCACTCATTTTTAGTGTGAACAGTATAAAATTTCTAAATATGTTCATGCTGTTCATTATCAATGCTGTCATGCTATCAAGTTGTGCCTCTGATAAGAATAAGGGTAGGTTGTGATACCAAGTTCAAAAAGAAAGAAACAAGACCTCCCCTCTTATTTCAAGGTGTCAGATGTATCAATCATGCCCCCTCCTATCACTCATTCAATATTCTACCAAGCCAAAGGAAAAGAAGTTATATTACATTTTGTGTATTTTTTTTCTTTCCCTTTTCTGTCCATCAATTCATAAAGTATTTTCTTTTTCACATGTTAATAGGATTCCTAAAACAATCTTACCGTTGAGGGGTTAAACAATGATAGTGACATCAAACTCACCCTTGTTCCTTCCAAATTTCACACATGCCCTGCCCTACTGGTAAGAACTCCTCTCTGCACTTTCCAACTTCCCAATTACTCTATATCCTTACAGCACCTTCCATAAGGCCTCTCTGTCAACAAACCATATCTTATGCTTTCTCCAAATCCCAAAAAAGGCATATAAAATTCTCTCTTTCTCCAAGCATTTTTCACAAATATTCTTTAGAGCACACACCTGGTCAACACATTTTCTGCCACTCTTGAAACCACATTGCACCTCCTTGTCAGTTATTCCATGCAAGCCACCACCCTCTCGTTCACCACTCTCCTAGGCACATTACCAGGTAAACAGCAAGGCTTCAGCTTACAACAAGATTGTTCATGTAGTAAGTGAGTGTGAATGAAATAAAGTCAGATTTGTGTGCATACATGATTCACATGATACCAGCCTTAGGGATGGTGATAGCCACCATATAGCAACACACCCTCACATTCAGTACCCCAGTCTGTGCTTATATATTTAAAATAACTATCACTGTGTGACATTGTTTTTGGTCTTACATCGTCAATTTCTACATGCATTTGTTCATAAATGATTACTCTATAACACTGTAAACATCAAAGAGGAAGTACTGTATATCAACTTCAAAATTATGAAACGAGTTTGCTGACATGCAAGCTATAACTGGTGATTTTAATCTGTATCAATTAGCTTTGCTGGTCTTACAGTGTATTTTTCTTCAAGCATTTGTTTGTACATGATTATTCTATAATATCAAATACATCAAATAAGTTTCTTACCAACATCACCATTATGAAGCAAAAAGATGTATAATAAATGAAACAATAATGCACAATACTGAATTTGTTTGCAGCCCAATCCAGTAATACTTGTTTCATAACGACCTGCCTCAAACTCAGCTGCTCAATCAGAATGAGTTTTAGAGAGAGAAATACTGATGAACAATATAATACAACTGTGCTAGATTTGCCCTCTGCCAGTGGCCTGTTACGGGAGAGGCACTAAAGGCTAAGAAGCGGCACTGGAGTTCACAAGTTATGGAGACTCTATTGCCATGGCCATCCCTATGAGGGAGTTCCAGTTGGGGACAGGCATCAGAGATATAGATAGATAGATAGATAGACTGCCCTCACCATGAAGGCTGGTTGCACCCCAGCTGGTAACTGAAAGTCCAAAGAAGGGTGGTAACACCTCAGGGCTAGCCTGGGGTTATTTATAAAAATTATCATATTCTTTGTAGTCTGACACAGTCATAACTTCTGCTTCCTTCATTTTCATTTTCAGCATTAATACTTTTGCACATGACAATTTTCTTCTCAATGTTTTTTCCTTGTTCCATGCTAGCAATGTACTGCCACTCTAAAGAGCCCAAAATAGTATGTGAAGCTGCAACCAGTACAGGAATCTGAACACTTTTTCATCATCATTCACTAAAATCATCATTTTTGCTTGATGAAAAGGGCTGGTTGGCATCTCAATCATGATAACTACCCTTTTCAAAGGTGACAAAGGTGTTTTTATCATTATTAGAGATCACCACCCTTGTCCAAGGTGACAAAGGTGTTTTTATCATCATTAGAGCCATATTCTATGAACATTTCCTCAATTTCTTCATCTGTCATGCCACACCTCCCACTCTACGATGCATTGTGAAAGAATGAAGCATTCCGATGACAAGTCCCACCTGGTTGTAGCGCAAGTTATCCCCAAGCAATGGCAGCCCCTTCTGGGAGGACAATAAGTACCAGTCTGGTTTGCCAAGTTTTCATGAAAAAAATGTAGGAATCTGGTGCCACATATAGATAATGCTAATGTGAGGGACCAAAAACTGACTGTTGAAAACAACCAACAAAAACAGTGAATGGGTTAATTGTGCAGAAAATTCTAGCACTGTGGATCTCAATTCAAGTAACTGCACCACAATGATTTATAAATATAAGAAAATAAACTTCCACATTATTTTTCATTAAATCATATAAGTGTCATAATACAACACCTTTATGGTCAAAGTGTACAAAAATTCTAATCATTATGAATTCCACATAAATGTCAGATACTAAAAGGTATCAATTAATCATGGACATCAGCACTTTATCTGATTATTTTTTATAACATATGAATAGTTGCAGTATGAATTAACCATAGACACTAAGCAGGTTTATATTCACTATAATATTCAATACAATATTCATATTCTTAAGCACTGCAGGTATGAGTATCTTAGCGTGGCCACAATATACCAACAAGGCAGGCAGGTTAGGTCATCATCTGCAAGACTACAGCTGTGGTTAAATCCATTACTCAGAGTGGGCAGAAAAAAATTTAAGAAAGTATGGAACCCAGCATAACTGTTTAGGAGAATAGCATTAACTTTCACTGTATTTACAGTAATCTGTTTTCCATACGGCAAATGAAGTTCAAGCAGTCCCAAATGGGCTCCATACTTTTTCAATAGGAACTACTGGATAGCACCACAGTTTACGAAACAACACACAATCACTTCCATGTCCTCTTACACTCTTTGTCCAGCCAGCCTGACCATCAGCACAACCCAGGGTGTTGTGGGTGGGAATGGGGAGGTAAAGAGGTTGGTGTTAGACTTACTGATCATCTGGTGTAAACTGTACAGGCTCAGCTGTAAACTGAGGATCAAAGTTTTCAAGGTCTCTTTCTCCATCTACACGTGGCTTGTAAGGTGGAGGGATCTGTTTCCTTTCCAGCTGAAAATAATCATTCCACTACTTGAGAACAACTTGTAAAAAATAGAAATCAAGAGCACTAGCAATTGATGTTCCTAGCTCAGATTCAGCAAAAATACATCCTGAAAATGCATGAGGCTACTTCAAATCAAGTGAAATGTAAGTGGATGAAAGCTTCATATAATTCAAACTCCATCTGAAAATAAAAAAGAAAACATGATTCTGACCAATGATATTTGTTCAATACAGTGATGAACAAAAATCTTTATACAACCCTAAAGCAGCTTTGAGGAACAAAAGGCTTATTACTGTGTTGTGCCATGTGGGTTAACATCTCATTGCCCTAGAGGTCCAACAATAACTAATTAGACATAATGGAAACCAATGAGCCTTGAAAATAAAAAAACTATTCCATCAATTAATATACAAAATGTCCTAAGGCTATGCCAATTAAAGACTGCTAACATTCGGACCCACTTGTACATGTAACATTCCTCTCACCCAGTGGCTGTGTTAAGGGCCTGAAAACCATTGCAACTGGAGGTGGCCCCAAGACAGTGTGAGGCCCCTCAAGACCCTTTCTATTCTTACATTAAAATTTCTTTATTGTCATGCAATGAGCCAAGCCCAATAATAAACTGTGATTTCTTTACTGTCATGCAATGAGCCAAGCCCAATAAAATTACTGTGTACCACTATAAGATGAGAGTTTTGCAATCAACACAGACATTTGAAATTCACCATACTTCCCAGTCTGTCAGGATCTGGACATGTAGCAGTCAAATGAGCAGTGATGTGGCACTTAGTAGTTGCCAATTGGCAGTTGCCCATTGATAGGACCATCACTGCGTACACACTGCACTGAGTAATAAGAGCTCGCGATGAAACTTGTACAATGTGACATAATTAGTTGTGATGTAACATAAAATATGAAGTAGGACTACCTAAGTGAGGCTGAAAAGCAGAAATTAGCACAAGAGAAGGTGAAATGATTGGAAAATTAACATCAGTTTTCATAAAACCACAAGCAGGAGAGGGTCACAGCACATCTACACTAAATAAGTGTTTCTTCTACAAAAGGTGCATCACCATCAGATTCATCTGGGACACATCAGGTTCCAGCCAAAGGTATCTCTTCATACTGAACTGTGCTTTGTACATCACCAGATAGTGATACTTTGAATCTATTACCAAATAACCTAGCACTTTAACCAGATAAAATTAAGGATGTCTAGACCTGTAATATTGTTAGGAGAGGACCAGTCCAAATACTGGATACTGACTCTCTTCAAAATAATGAAGCTATTTTATGCTGAGTTGCCAAGAACAATCAAATCATGAGGAAGAATAATATGGAGAAATTTTCAGAACATGGCTGATCTATTTACAATCGTATGATGCTGTGTTCTGCTGTACGAGCAGCTACCATCAATTTTACCTTGTTAACCATCATCCCCAAACTGACAGAGGGCTGATGTATCATGAACTTACGAAACAGTTAACCAGTGAAGCAAGCATTCCTGCCAGATGCACAAACCAAGATAACTCGCAGAAAGTTCATCTGTGAGACTACTGAAACCTTTACAAGTATTCTCTGTACCTCATTGAACTCAAGTATTTTTCTAGAAATGCACAAACAAGTCACCCTAACACAATGACTTTAAACACTTATGGTACCACAACCTTTTACAAAATTTTAGAGGATATGGGTGGGTCACTGAATTAGATCTATCACATGGTATCAGCTCCATGTTTTGCAGACACTTAGACCATGCAAGTCTTGTTAGTAGAACCCTCATCTTCCACAAGGATGGCCCAGGTTCGAATCCTGAATAAGGTGGCACACAATTCATATACATCATGCTCACAAATTGTGCTCATAGTTTTTGCAGTTGTTTTTGAGTATCAGACACCCCAAGGCAACATGATATGCTTA
>JAUTYZ010353241.1:4371-18446 GCA_032273725.1 Panulirus interruptus | reverse complement strand
TTCATACGAGGAGTCACAGGAGTTATGTATATCCTGTCCTACCCTCTCCACACTAAGCTGTTATGTTTTGATCCCTTCTGCTATCACAAACAAGCTCAAAAAGACCAATTGGTCTGTTGCTGTTTACATCTTTTTTGTAAAAGAGAAGCTGAAAGTGTTATGGGTCACTGACAAAACTGATCTTCGTAGGTAAAAGTAGAACAACCAAAATAACGTTGGCCACTTCCCCAAAGATGTTGATGTGGTTGCTGACAAAACAGCCATTGCATCCAATATCTAAACCAGAATCCTTCTCTCTGATTTTAGTTCACAGGGGATATGACCTTTCTCCATCAATTTGGACTTGCTTAGCTTGAAAAGACCTCCAACTACTGTGAGTACATGGAAATGTGCCCAAATGACAAGACCTTCAACTACAGTGGGAGTACATGGAAATGTGCCCAAAGACTGTTCAATATATATTTCACTTTAATTTTTCCTTTAAATCTGTCATTCGTTTGAAAGATTAAGATCTTAGAATGAGATTTTTAAACTTAAAAGCCACTTTGTTGATGTTCTTGAATGTTTTCTGTTGTTAACTATTTCAATGGAAAAAGGTCTTTACTTGCTGATGACAATCATTCTTGGATAACTGCAAGTGCTTCCTCACCTTTCTATTTTGCATTTGTGAGGTCATTATGAACAGTGGCTGGAGGAACATACCCTGAAGCTAGGTGAACAAGTTTGTAACAATTCACTGGTTAGATTTTGGTAGCATCCATGGTGGTAATGACAAGACTCATAGAAGTCTCAGTTATCTCACTCCACAGTGGATTCGACAGGTTGAAATTATTACTTTTGGGACCACCACCAATTTCATTTACACTAGGCATTTGCAAATTTTATGAAAGTTTTCATTTACACTATAATTTCTTTAATGTTTTTAATTTTTTCTTATGACAAAGACAATGCGATAAAGTTGGTAGTAATCATCTTGTGGGTATGTAATAATAAATCAGATCACTTGACCAAAACGGTGTTACTGGGCTCCACCTGTAAGAGGTTACACTGTGGGTGAAAAGTAACCCAAATTTAGCGAGGCTTTATCACTGGGAGTACAGTCTTGTCAAAGAACTTATCACTCCATTGGACTCTGCATTTCCTGCTACTGGAAGCAGCACAGCCTTGGGCTTCAAGAGCCTTCTGAAAGAGGTCCTGGGTAATACCAGAACTCTTTCAAGGCAATTGGTCTTGGAGTAACAATATGTAGATATACGTACGTGTGTATCCGCAAGTAGAGTGTGCCTTTGCGTAATAAAAATTGATTCCAGCTACTTTAACACACTCACACACAAAAAAAACAAGGTTTTATTCTTGCTTGGATTGCATGGTAATAATTTTCCTTGAAGTCAGGCTGACACTGACAGTGTCAAAAATGATATTCGAGATTTTAGGAAAATTCTGGCTTCTAGTAATTTACTGCAGTATTCTGTTGAAATATCTCTTGTGTTTATGAATACAACTGCAATTGCTCTTATGTATGTACACATGCAAGAGCAGTGTTGGGTGGTTATGACTCCTGCCGGCGTGTTACAACACACCAGATACCAGATTTTTTTCTCCGTGGCGTAACACGACTTAACTTATTTCAAGCGTTTCGTCTATGTTTAAGCGACGGACGAGGCATTACTGAAATGGTGTCGATAAAGTGTTCTCCAACATATCATTCGTTCTTTTGGTAGCCCAGGGGAATGCTATGTGTTATCAGGTAGAGAATACAGACATGCCCGAGCGATTATAAAAGTTCTCTCAATCCAACTCACTTGCACTGTGATGTTCTTAATTGCCGTTAAGCTGTATAGAATTCATTTTTGATTTTTTGACCAAATTTCTAAGCAAGACTAAGATGGAATAGAAAAGAATCTTAATTTCTGACATTATATCTTGCCGAATCTACTACGGTTCAAGTGCAACTAACCCGCAGTGGTAGACGGAAATAAAATCCTTCAAACATAATCACACTTCTCAAAATAGCTTTGAAATACGTAATACGATCACCAAAAAATGAATGTAATTCATAATGCAAGATATAATGTCAGAAATTAGTTTTACAGTGAGGAGGTGAGGTCCAGGGGGACTTAAAGTAATGGGATCAGCTACGTCTTACAAGAAAGAAACCTTAAGAAACATCTCATCTTCTCTTAAGGAAGAACAAAACTAAAAGAAAATTATCTTTCATTGAACATGCAAGGCAGTAGGATAAAGGGAATCCTCCCTCAGCATTCAGTTGGATGGACAAATTTAATAAGCAGCGCATGAGATATACAATACAATATTCACGTAATTTGAAACCCGATGGATAACTAACAGCATCTTTAAAGTATCCCCTGGATGAACATTATAGATTCTTTTTTTCCTCATGTCTCATGTTTTAAATGGGAGTGATTTCCTGTGGGGCAGAGAATCTGGGAGTGGCGGCGGCCCTGCCCCGCGGCGGCCGCCGCTAGAGGCGGGGTCGTCTTACGTTGCCTTTGTTTACATATGGCGGCAACAGCGCATGGCCTTTTACCCCAGAATAGCCACGCCTGACCCTCATCTCTAGATGGAGTAGATGGATATCATCGTTTATATCATTATTAGGCTCCACTGGGGAGCTGATGGAACGGGTCCATCCGTCCTGGGAGCTATAAAAGCATCCTCAAGCGTAGACAAATTTTCTTGTAAAATCGTATTATTAAGTCTTCCCATAGCATCGCACTGAAATGCATTAATTTTTTTGGTGATCGTATTACATAGTTCATATTTTGAGAAGTGTGATTATGTTCGAAAGATTATATTTCGGTCTACCGGTAACTGAGGGTCTGTTGCATTTGAACCATGGATTCGGCAAGATATGATGTCAGAAATTAGTTTTACAGAGGAAACATTGGAAGACAGACTAGGAACGCCTCGTGAGTCTTAAAGCGAAGCCTTTCTTTCCGGCGGTGTGTTGCAATCATCGCGGGTAAATGTTTGTTCACACTCGCGCGGCTATACACATTTATCTGACTCGCCTCTTTGTCCTCGTATCATTTTAAGGATCGCGCCAGAGCTCTCGGCGGATCATCCGGTTGCTATTGACGTAACTTCACACTGCTTGTATGGCTGACTGACTGGTATCCATTTTTGGTCATACAAAGCCATTGCTCGCCCATGTCTCTTCTTCGTCAGTGTCCATTTCACAAATGTGTATGATGACTGAATTCACATCAGTCTCAGGAGAAACACGTAGGCATATAGTAATGCTATTTATAAATTTCGATCTGAATCAATAAAGTCGACTTGAAGGCGCAATTACTGTAACTTTGTAAGGGAACTCCTTGTCCTTCATACCTGCTGTTTCTCTGTAGCCATTTCCCAGACTTGTGGACGAGCTCATTCCCTTTAAACCTGGTTTAGCATCATAAGGTCCCATACCCTCGACATGCGTTTCACGATGATTCATCATTTTCATTTGAAGGCAATTAATGAGTCCATCACAGTGTGGAACCATGTCAAGGATTTGCTCAATAGATTTATCAGTATGACTCTAAATAGGCAATATAATATCTTATATATCATTTAAGTGTTAGAGAAAATAGGTTTTTATACCAAAATTGTAAAATATATCTTGGTTTGAAAAATCTCAGTGAATCTAAGAGTGTTGTTTTTCATAAGATATTCTCTCATATTTGTTTTAGAGGTAATATTTTCTGAAGATTTGTGAGTTTGTGCAAGTATCTTGTCTCTGTGCACGTGTACAGTGAGATAAACCCGTGAATTCACATATCACATGTTATATATTTTAAAAACTGTTGGATCTGGTCATTATTTCTGAAGACATGGTTTATTCCTTTAAAAGACACAAGCTGGAGAGTAAAGGATTTCACGCAGAACTTTCTTACGTCATTTCGGTTGGTTCTTTCGCCTTTAGGCTTATCGACTGCAAGGACCATTAAGACCCAGACATTTTGGAGACACTAATAAAAAAAGAATTGAGCACTTCCATTTACTTAAGATAATTTTAAGACCACACACAACCTATCTGCACGCACGACCCCTAATATCTTCTGTAGCTTATTCAGATTTTGAAACCTGTTAAATTTAATGTGCATACTTAAGATTCTAATTATGTTTATAGAGGCATAGTTCTCGCAAGACCCAATTGCACAGCTTACATAGTGATGATAATGAGGGAGAGGTATCCTATGTTTTAACTACGTCATCCCACTGCGTCACCATCCCTAACCTTGGCCGTCCAGAAAGGTCATTAAGGTCCACTGTGGCACGTCTGTGTCGTCTCTTTTTAACTGAGTTATCATCACTATCTTGCTTCGTTATATATAAGCAGCTTCTCGTATTTTAATGTCTCGTTTAAAGAATGAGGCGGGATATATCATTCGTCTCTATAGTAAGAAACGGCTGTGTTTGTGAATGTGTATGCCTTATGCGGATTTGTGTTTATTTGCTTGTTCTATGCTTATATTAATGTTACTTATGTTTTTTGTTGAGTCTTGCGTGTATCGTTTTGCTTTTGTTAAATTTTGTGGGTGTTGGCAGTTTTTATGGGTAAGGATTTTTTATGAGGCATTGTCAGTGTTTAGAAGAAAAAAAAATACCCCGGAAACTGAGAGCTTGAAGACTGAATGATCTCCCTCCTGCCCGTCTTAAGGAAAACCCAAGTCAAAGGAGTTTCCCCCTATACACCAGCAATTATAGAAAACGGGATCAGATTACGTCATTATTGTCATGGCCTCACCCGACCCTCCATGGCGGTGCAGAGTCTCCCACTTCCATTTAAACCTCCATCACCCGAGAAATCCAAATACATTCTCAGTTTACCTTCCCTCTCTAATGCTTTGTCTTGCGCAAGTGGCGAGACGGTGCATTGTCACCCAGATGCATTGTATACTCTTGAAAAGATCAGAAGACGTTTTTTCTCTACCGGTCACATTTCATGCACATAGTTCGGATGTCTGGGAAACAATATAGAATTTCTTTTGTACAAAGGTTTGAAGTTGAGATGTTGTGCGTCTCAAAGTTCATGGGTCCATGCTAAGTCATGTTGAAGACTAGCTTCACATCCTTTGTTACTTATACTGTTTTTAATGGTTTGTTCGCATTGATAGATAATCAGCTCGAACTCATATTTAGTGCATCTTACGTCAGGCGACTTAAGCAGAACCCAAATGATTTCATGATAACAAATCTCTATTGTCGAAGTGCAAAGTCTGCAGTTAATTTTCTTATAACATTAACGAAGATCATCAGTGGTCAAACGTGGGAGTAGTAATTTGGGTCAGCTAAGTTCTTGATAGACTGAAGTATGAAACCATGATAGATACTGAGAGAGAAGGAGAAAGTAGCAACAGCAAAGAAGCGTTGTATTGATTTGTTAAGGCTTTAATCCCATAGCGTGGAGGGTGCTGGGGCACGCGCACCATCCGATTCTGGAGGTGCCGAGAGCCGTGCGACTATCCCTAGTTCTAAAGCCTTTGATTATTTTCTGAAAAGAAGAGCAACGGGTTCGTTTTATTCGGTTATTCTAAGTTGATTTTGTAAACGATATGTGTAGTTAAGGTTCATGTTGTTCTTCGTTTCGATATTCATTTACGTACATTAGGAACAGTAATTGGATTAAGGGAATGTCGGTTAGATGTGTTGAAGTTTTGAGGCGAAACCATGTCAGTAGAGTCTGTGGTCATTCTCAAGACCATTCAGGAGATTTTCCTTACAGTTGTTAGATCCCACCCTGCTGGGGTACAGTGAGCGCTTCGTCATGTGATTCATGATATTGGTTGGTTGATATGGTGCGCATCCAGCCTATGAATTTCCAACATATATAAATCAAAGACAACAAAATCAGCAGCGAAAATTAGACGATAGGTGTTGGCGTTTAAAGAATTTACAGCAGTAACAGAAAAAAGAATCTAATGAAAAAAGTGTTTCAATTTTTTCTTAGAAATTAATTAATGGATAAAAAGAGTGAAAAACTCTGAGATTAAACTTGGGTAAGTGTCAGTATGTCCATCCTGATCTGGCTGCTTATCGGTACACCCATAGTATTCATATTTGCATTTCTTTGGAAATGGATCATATATATGGTATTTCTGGGCCACTCTACCGCAGGATTTCAAATACTGAATGTATGTACAGCCTTGATCATTACTACATGTGTGGCGAAGCACTGGCTGGTATTTTCAACCCTATTCCCTGCCACCCAAGGCTCGCATCAGGGGTCAAAATCATGGCTTCAGTCCTGTGAGCGGTCAACAGTGTAATCTTGAGACCACATTTGAAATATTAGACAGAAAATAGAGGTTAAGTTTGAAACTAATATAGAGACGTTCTCTTATGCTTGATCTCATTTTACCTTCAGCGTCTCCACCACGTCCTTAAAACATATTCACTTCAATAAAATAAAGATCGTTTCTCAGGGTAAGATAACAAAGGCATATGCATCATTAAGACACTGAAGGATTAGAATTATGATACGTAAAGAGAGGAGTGTCGTCACCCGTGGTCACTTTATCTCTGTACATACCCAAGAATATTTCTTTAATACTAACAATGGTATTTACATAATATTTCGCGTACATCTGGGTAACACTCACCTTCTCGCTGGTAGGGAAAAAATAATGCAACGTTTTCTTGACAAAAACAGCGATTAGCTAATGATTGCCTGTGCAATGAACCAAGTGCTTGTGTAGTGTGTCATGTGAGCAGAACCACACGGAGACGTTAATGACTTGAAGAAAACGTTTGAACTTGAGGCCAATGAAAAATGGACAGTTGACAGTGAGCCAGTGCCAGGCCAGGACCCACAAGGGAACCAACAGCTGGATTAAACGTGTCGTGGATCACTTGGTCTTGGTCTGTCACCTGTATATTGTGCACCACTACAATCCTCTATAGTAATCTCTGTAATTTACTGGTCGTTTATATGAGATATACATAGTTGTTTATGTATATTTTTGGTATTAAATGGAAAATGTGGTGGCGTTATTTCTAGTCCCTTTAACTAGAGACTCCCATTTTAGGCAAAACGTTTCGTCTGATTCTATACTAAGACATGAATTTTGGGTTCCCAGAATTTCCCCGCCAGTTTGGTAGGTCTGTCCTTTCATACATAATGAATTCTAGTTATTCCGAAATGTATTATGTTGGACTCTACAGCCATTCACGGTTATAGTCACAAGGTCGGTTTTATACTGCCTATATTACACAAGTTTCATTCTATTGGGGTTTATGAGTTCTTAACACTTTAAGATCCCTAAACTTCTACATAGATGGTAACCGTGATCGAACTCTGCTCTCTGTCTGTATGGGTTTCCTTCGCAATTTGAAAGAGGGAGGAAACAGTTACATGTTTATCATTTTGCCTAACGTTTGTTTGTTAGAAGTCTGTCATCCTAACCGCTTTAGTTATGCACATCTAGTGTAACTTTCAAGTTGTGGTTGACAGGAAATAAGAGGCTGATATACCCGAGAGTATATGGTACATCTGGTAGTTGAGTGTGATTCAAAAGACACTGGATGAGTACATTCCTGGCTTGACCAGGCTGGAAGCGAGGACTGGCCCAGGATGACTCGCCAGGACTCAGCCTAGCACGACGGTGGGCCTTTCGTTTTCTGTTTATAGCTCGCTGTTATTGTGAACCTTATCTCGTATATGAAGTTTGCATTGTGCGACGAGTGCAATGTATGAGTTGTTTATAGGAAAACGAAATCGATTCCTAAATCTGTCTGACATTCACCTGCATCGTGGTTTTTTTTTAAAGGGAACCACTGGTTGTAGCGCATCCTTAAAACGGGCAGAGATAGTTGTCACAATTACCTGGTTGGCCAATTGATTTTACCACCACCCTTGACTAGATGTCAGTTATCAGAATTCATTAAGTTAACCCCAGAGTGAACATCATTCATGATCACATGATGATGTTATCAGTTTGTTGCGAATGTGCAATAGAAAGCAAAGGGATCCTGTGGGAGAGACTGGATGTCAAGCACCAGAGAGTCCAGTGACCATGTGTGTCAGTAACAGCGTGTATAGTCTTAGAATTACCTTGAACACCTCATGAAGGTGTTTAAGGCTTTTTAATTGATGGTTCCAAAATGATGTTGCCAACCTTAATGACGCTAGAAGTAGATAAGCCTAGGGCTGAAATAACCAACCAGTGGGTAGGCCCAGGGGAAGCCCAGGATCATTCACATGTTTTTCACACATACGTATCAGCAAAACTTACTTTAGAGAAAAAACAGATGAATGTAGTATCAAGTTCCTAAAGATACAAAATAACAAAACCTGAATGGAACTCAACTGGATCGAGTTTTGCTACGTGTTCCTGGGAAGTAACTGTCACGTACTGCAATGCATAACGTCTCTCACCGCGGGAGCAACCTGGATTTAGCATCTGGCGTCACGCCCATATTTTCCCTGACTGTCAAGGTCAGACAAATGCGACGTCAACATACTGATAATTAATAGATATTATAAACTTGTTAGATTATTGCAGTAAAGTTGCCAGGACAGCATCACTGTGAAGGACAAAAAGTTTGTCGAAGTCTGTTGCTGTACCCGTAATGATGTGGTAGAGGAAAAGCACGCCAGACACTCATTTGCTCAGTTACTGACTGGACTTGATGGATTACACAAAGTGTCGTAGAAATAATGGAAATATATAACGTTTTCATCTGCTTCACTAATCTAGGTTAATAGCAACAGTGAAGTCATAATCTGAAACCTAATTCGACAGATAATGCTTCATTATGATTCTCACAACATTACTCAGGGAACATGTTGCAGTAAATCAAAGCTACAATGCTTTTTATTTTTGCTGTTTGTCTAGATTGTATATTCCTTTACATTTTAGGGCTAAGCATGTCTAAATTATACCACCACAGTTCAGGCGCATAGAAAAAAAAGACCCGCTGTCAAGAGGGGAGTCAGTCAACGTCTGCCACAGCATAGTGTCAAGGTGGTAACGAAGGAATAGAAAAATCTGTGAAGTCATAAATGAAAGTTTACCATCTACTTTTAGTGTTTTGTATATCAAAGATGAAACAAAAGTATGAGTTGCAGAACCCTCAGGCTTCGTGACATAGATATGCTTTGTGAAAATGAGTTGAGTCAACGGACTGAGGAGATTGTTTGAACAGGACCTCAGTCAACACTTGGTCACATTCCCTCAGGTTATGGAGACCACTCATTACCCCTTTCAGTTTTCCATTTAGAAACAGAAACAAAAAATATGCTGAGGTTAAGGAAGGGAAGTGGTTGGTTATTCTAACACCATAAGGATGCATTGTTTTGCTTCCCTTGCCTTCCGTTCGCCGCACGAGCGATGCAAAGTCTCAAGACCTGCTTCTTAGCAGCTTCTGCTTTTGTTAACGAATCGAAGTGGGAAAAGATTTCCACTCGCCATCCACAGCATGAACAAAGTACCTGACACAAAAAGCGTGATCTTGAATGGCGTCAGATGTACACATTATTGGCATGTACTTCTAGTGCTGGTGATCAGCTAATGTGAAACATTTAGTCAGAAGTAGATGAATGAAGAATATTCCTCGAGAAAATCAGGGTAATTTTCTCGGGCTAAGTGAGCTATTACCTTGTCATAATGTAGTTCTTTATAGTTATTATTATTTAGGTGAATGAAGCTTAAAAATAGTGATAATATCTCAAGGCTCACTACCCTATTTTTCCCCATAGAATTCATTCGTTTAACTCTCTGTTGAGAAGGCTAAATTTTTGATCCGAAACGATCGTGAAAATACTGTGTTTTTTATTCATGGTTGACGCAGCTCCATATGAGTCTCACACTGAGCAAAAATCACATTTCTCCAGATCCTAAACTCGCGTATTCGATGACTGGAAAATCCAAGATCTGTTACATTCATTCACATCTAATAAGGTGAAGACTAGCGTGAAGATTTCCGCTGTGATGCAAAAAATTATTTTTGGCAATGACATTCCACTTCAGAACTGTAGGGGTCAGGGCAACAACGCCACTAACATGGCTGGACCGTACAAGGGAGTTCAGAATCATTGCAAGGGGAAGAATAGTCCTGGTATTTTCTAACCTTGTGGCTGTTGTTCCCTTAATTTGTGTGACGCAGATTCTGTTTCTTGTTGGAAAGACGTGGAATTTTTGTATAGCGATCATGAAAACTTAATACGTTTTCTGCTCTGGTCGTCCAGATCGGTGGGAGATCCCCGAGAACCACGTTGGTGTCTCTCTTCTTGATTTGTCAGGGACTCTGTGGGCGGAGAGAGCAGCCAGCGTCCAGGCCTTTCCCTGCCTTGTACCAGACGTTCTCTCCGGCTTCAAAGATATCACAGAACTGAAGAGTGTGACATCTAAGGCTAAGACGGAGGTGAATGGTTCTATCATTTATGTATCTTCTCAGTGTGTTCTGATAAGAGTCATCTGATTTAAAGTTTTGAGTGCAACAGACCAAAGGAATCAAGTGATACGGTCGCAAAATTCTACTGTAAGTTGTGAAGTTAGAAACTTGGAGGACTTCTAGTTTGGTTGAAAGATTATGGGAAATTTGTGGCCTTCAGTATATGAATAGCCCTTGTAATGGGCATTGACACACTCCTGCTGGAACTTCCTCGTTCGAAATGAAAGGATGTTTTTCATAAACATGAGTTAAACACAGAAGATGCAGTTCCAGATGCAGCAGCAGGTTCAAGAGGGAGGTGTTTACAAGGTTATTAACATTGTTGTAGAGGCTGAGACCATAGGCTCAGGGAACACTTCAGATTTATAACAGTTTGAATTTATTTGGTCTTTGATAAAATTGAGGATGTCTTTAGCAGTCATTGAACGAAATTTGTAACAGAACACAGAGTTGACGTTTTAGTTGAAAAGTTGCATATAGAGACAATGCGTAGAGAAAATCTAAATGAGGCATAACTGTTTGCACTTTGCCCTCTGAACAGAATCACAAAGCTAAGGTTAGAGGATTTATCTTCAAAGGCTGTCAGTGGTTGTTGCTTCAGCTGAGAGGTTCTTCAGTAAGGTGAGACTAATCAAAATTCACCTGAGAAGCACCAGGAGATAGGAGAGACTGGCTAATCTAACATTTCAAAAACTAAGTGCAAATTGGCAAGATTTATTTATTTTGGTGTTAACGATATCTTTGCCGCCTAGAAAGCTTGAAAATGTGCTATCCTTTAGGAACACTTCATTCATCATAATTTAAGTATATAACTTTTATAATCATATTACCTCTTTACCCAGAGACGATGACAACTAGATATTTTGGTTCAAATAAGAGACCTTTCTAGTTTCTGTCTCTATATACTCAGTGTATTATCTTTCTAATAAGTTATTTAGTCATGTTCAAAGAAATACTCACATAATACATTCTCTTGGTGAGTGAGAGCCTGAGCCACTCCGGCATGACAGCAGCTGTAGATGAATAAAAAGTGCAAGCGTTTTGAAATATTGGAAGGCTATGACAGAACATGTAGAGCTTGACACTTTGACTGCGAAAGAATTCATTCGATTTTTTTCCCAGCCTTTAAATACTGATCATTCCGTCCGTTTGAGCGATATGTCAGAAGAATTCAAAAGCCAGCTTGATGAACTATCTTTTGTTTTCTCTGTGATTACACAATAGCCAGCTTCAATTGTAGAAAGATGTCTTCAGAAACCGAGAACTGTTTACAAACTTCAAAAGTATGTTTTTTGTTTCCATTATGAATTATGGCTTTCGTGATTATGTTTTTTTTCTAAAATAAATAATTATAAAAACAACACAAATGATAAGATATTCAAGTGCTAGTGAAAGATGTTTTCAGTATAAATAATATGAAATTATCTAAAAGAACATTTTTCTTCTCATCAACTTTTCCATAATGGATTCTGTGAAAAAAAAAGATGAGATAATCATTAGACGAGGAGACAGATACTTTGCTTTTGGATATTATATGTAATTCTACAAATTTGAGAATCCACCGAATATTACTGACTGGTTCGTGAGGGAGGTTGTTAGGATGATAGTAATACGCTGCTTTCTCCAGCTCAGTGTCTTTGGAGACCTGCTTTGGTCAATTGATTTTTTGCTTATGTAAAATATCGTGACGAAAAATATCAGGAACATTAAACTCAATTTAAATTTGCTGAACTCCGTAAAGGGTGATGGGGATAACATTCAAAGGAAAAAAAGATAGTGTTAAAATGTTTTCCACAATTCGCCATACTTCATTAGTTTCAATTACTCACTGAGATATTTTGAGACTTGCTTGAATGCGCCTTTTGGCATATCTACTGTATCTTCCTGCCCGAAACTGTTAGTTTAGGGGAAAGACTTTGGTAGTATAGGCGGTCTGAAGTATGGAAAGAAGAACAATTGACTGGAATTTTTTGAGAAAGAAACTATTAAGGAGTGAAGGAAGGAGGTAATTCAGGGGACCAAAACGTAGCGCCAGGGTTCGGAGATTTCCTTCCAGAGCCCCTGACACTGTGGAATGTACAATACTGAGATGATTTGCTTCGTGAGAGAAGCACTCGAAGGCCTCCTGTGATAAGTCGTGGGTATATTTCTGATTATTTCATACACGTTATCACTCAAGATGTTTCTCATGATTATTGTAATCAACATTTTTTTTTTAGATCATCAGACGATTCTACAGCTCAGTTACGTTTTACTCACGACAGATTTTATTTCATAAATCATGAAAGAAGCTGAACCTGCAGTGTAAGGAAAGAGGCAATATAACGAAACTTTCAGACATCCAGTTCTTCACTGGCAGCGGTGCTGACAAACATCTCTTATATAACCAGACCATTTACCCTTACACCGAGGTGTGGTTTCACATCCCAGACGACAGCAGCCAGGCTTATCAATAGACAGATAAAGGCGAATATATATATAGCTTTTTCTCTAAGATTGTATATGAGTCAGCTAAGTGTTCAAATTAGAACATCTCTGAGACTGATATACATTCAAAGAGCATTTTTAGAATGCTATCTACGGATTATCAAAATTTACGGTTTATAGATTTGAGTGACTTTACAAACAACTCAACAGGGAGACACTAGAGATAGCAAATATAGGTCTGTGAGACTGTGAGACTGAGTGTGTCAGGGCAAGGAAGTCTTCTCGGTCTGCATTGACGCAATACCTTAGGACAACCAAAACATTTCTGAAGATCTTTCCACACGGAATGATAACGGGTTTGTCAAAGGGAATCAAGGAGAGTAGTCCGAAATAGCTGTCTGCTACTGTCAGGTGGATCAGAGAAGATCCACAATGTAAGCTGTTGTATGACGACACACATAAGGAGGTTAGTACACGCTCAATCCACGTGTTGCCATCAATGTCTGGCACTCAAAACCAATCATATACACACAGAATAGGAAAACTAAAGAGGAGTAAAAGGACAATGTCTTCTTTAACCCGACCCATGGGTCCTTTAGGCACTGGTGCTACTCTCCGGAAAGAAAAACAAAATTTCTAGGGTTTGAGTCAAAGTCATAATGATATAGGTTGGATGCCATCTTCATGCCAACAGCAAACCCATGATTTTCAACAATTAAGAGAACTTCTCGGCCTGTCTGTAACTAATGTAATGACTTTGGCCATACAGGAAATAGATATTGGCATAAACCTATATATAGGGATGGTTCCTCTAAGAAGCCATTGGTAATATATGCATATAACCTGATATAACTTAAACCGTTAAGGTCAGTGTTGGAGCGAATGTTCCGTGAATGAAAGGCGTACATCCACGAAAGACATAAACACCAGATACAAGTTTTGCGGGCAGTTAAAAAGATTCAGTGAAGTCTTTAGATCCAGTAAAAGCCCCTAAGAAAAGAGATTTAGTAACGTCTTCAGACCCAGTAAAGGGTCGATGTTCAGTAAAGTCCTCTAAAGTAAAGACCATTTCTACAACAAACACTAATGAAGAAGGTTTATTTGTAATGGACATGATTACTGATACCAAAAACACCTCTGTGATTCTCGGCCCTAGATCTAAAGTCTCTATCGCCCAGCCGTCCTTCCCCTCAGGGCTTGGCATTTCAGAAGAATTCCAAGCAGTAGAAGATAGTGTGAAACTG
>JAUTYZ010351025.1:0-13649 GCA_032273725.1 Panulirus interruptus | reverse complement strand
TACTTTAATACCTTTACTACAATAAAAATTGGAGATCTTTTTGAAAAACTAAAAATTTGAAACCAGTTGTTTGTCTTTAAAAACAAAAAGTGTGGATTTAGTACAAAGACAAAACTTGAGAACATTCCTCAAATGCTTTCCTACTATGAATGCAAGAATCATAATACATTATAAAAAGGCAAATAAAAATATGTGTCTCTATCATTCTTTGAATATCATCTCCATTCTCAAATCCACGGACTAGATCAAGTATATGCAGTCTTTGAAATCACATGTATATGTCCTCAATTAATGCCTAAGTTCAAATGTAAATGGACTTCCAAACTTACAAAAAGCTTATTATCTCATCACTCTAAACATCAAACTGATTCATCAAATAACACCAATTTTTCAGTTCACACCATCTTTACAAAAAAAGCACTTCCAATCCCTAATTACTCTTCTAGCATCTTTACCTGAGACATCCCTAGCCCTCATCAATATGCATTACATCCATCCATCCATCTCTTCTGAAGTTACCTCTCCTCTTTGTACCTTCAACGGTTCTGTATTACTACAACAGAAGTCCAAAAACTGATATCACAAAAAATGTCCTACTTCTTCCAAAATAATGAAATTTAGTCTTATTTGCATTCACATTCATTATCCTTCTACACTTTTCACTAAAGGAGAACTTACCATTCTGCACATTCCCGTTTTTGTTCACCTAATGAAAAGGAATTGTGGTATTAATTCCACATCAGCAACCTTACTGAATATCAGGAAATAACACCTCTAATGCAAAAAATCTGAAATAATATGAAAACATCTGAATATGACACCTACCTGAGGATGAACGTGCCAGATCTTGAGTTATGTTTATCAATAAAGGTGCTACAATGGACCTCACTGAAGATGCTGCTAAGTATGCCTGAAATTCAGTACTTGTCTGCAAAATTTCTGTTATTGCTGCCCAAAGTTCACCAAGTCCAGCATACTTAACTGCCAGTACATCCATTTTCATTTCCTGTAATTTTACAGAATTACACTGAATCATCTACAATGAGCATCTTTACATTCCAAAAAATTACATGGATTCTTAAATATATAGTCATATCCACTTTCTACATATATGAGAATTTAAAATTTTCATATTTCCACATACCTTGATACACTCCTCTTCTGACTCATCAGCAGATGATTTACCACTGGAGGGATGAGGAGATCCTATAATGAATGAGGTATTCTTTGTGCCACTCTCAGCTTCCTTTAGAGAATTTACAGAAGTGGACTTGTTGGTAGAGAGATGAGGGGACCCTGCATTCATATGGGATGTCATAGTTCCATTTTCACCCTGAGGGTATCCAGCACTGTCTACAACTTTACTTGTGTCATTCTCAGATTCTTTAATATGATCTACAAAAGCATAATTGCTGGGAGAAAGTTGTGGAGAAAATCTGTCATTACTTGGAACTTTTTCTATGTCAACTTCATTTGCTTTTACAATATCTATCACTGTTAACTCGTTGGCAGAAGACTGAGGTAATTCATCTATTAGGAAGGCTTTAATTGTACCACTTCTTTCTTCCTGTGTATCGTCTACTTTTTCTCCTACTACTTCACATTCTTCCACTTCTAGTTCTTTAAATATTCTGAAGCCTTCACTTGCATTCCTATTTTCTTGCTCAGTTTTATCACCTACACCCTTTGGAGATTGCCACTTCATTTTTACTTTGTGGTCCTGCATGTTACCATCTACATTAATGCGAGTGTGAATGAAGAACCTCTGTCTCACTTCCTCTGCTTTCATTCCAAAATATACTGACCAAAACTCATTATGTTCAATAATTTCCCATTCAAATATTTTTGTGAAGATCAGGTTATTCTCCTCATCTGTATCTGACATAATTGGCAGGCCAGGTTTTGTTTTCAATTCTTTTTTGACTATGTTACACAATAAAGCAAATGCTTCATGTCTTATGCCCGGAATTTCTTTACATGCAGATATTAGACCTGACCCATAACCTTGGAGGAACCTTAGTAATTTCTTATCACTTGATTCTGCTAGTGTCAACCTGAAGGACTTAATGAGGCTAACTAATACATCTTTTTCATGTCCTGTGCTAGCCAGATAATTATCAATACCTTGATCACAAATTTCTTTTAAGGCTGGAACAATTAAGTGTTCACATATTTCTAATTTTACTCCTGTGTTGCTTTGTGACACAAGTCTTGTAATGTGTCCCATAATCTTTGAACTGATGCATGTATGAAAGATAAATTGCCTATATAAAGCTATACCTTCCCAATGAGATATGCGATTTAAAATGTTATGATTTTGGCCCTCTTTGAGATAATTTTTTAACTGATGAAATGGTTCACTGCCTTTTGATCCATATGGTAATGTAAATGAATCATCTGTGGTGGATTCAGTAGAAAGGTGGTTCACTCCTGTCCCTAAATGTTCAGATATCTGACAAAAAGCACATCTGACAGGATCTGTTAGTATCAAACCACTAAGATCATGCCATACGATATTTTCAATAAATAAGGTGATATATGCAACAATGTGTGGCAGTCTGTTGACCAGTCCTTGCAAGAGTTTGCTTAATATCATTCTAGTGCTCATACAACAGCAAAGACCACATTTTGATAAGGCTTTAATTGAACAAGCATGTATCTCAGGTTCTGAACTAGAAGCAAAGCAATCAAGTACTATATTAGCAAAATTTGATATCATACAAGCACCAGGATCAACTGCATTTACAATATGAGAACTTGTTCCAAGCACCTGTGAATGGTGATTGTGAATGGCCTGGTATTCACAAAATCGGTGACTCTTTTTGTCACATTTTTCAATGTGATAAATATCCTCTCGCCAATATTTCATATACAGCACTAACTTACTAAGAGAATTTAGAACTTCTGAACGCTTGCTTAAGGACAAAAGTGGTCTCAAAAACACAACTTTCTTTATGATGTCTGAGCCATGATTCTGAAGAAATATTTTGTGAAGGTGAAGGCATTGCCACACATCTTTCCATTCAACTTTCATGGAAGTGCAACTCTGGAGCAAAAGGAGTAATCCAATAATGATCTCATGTGCCAAACAGGCCCTAATGCTGTCCAACTGACTTTTTTCAACATTTACTTTTGCTGCTCCTAATATTTCATCATCATCCTCTGCAAGTACATTTTCTGGTCCAGTTCCGACATCAAGCAAAAGGGAAGCTAAATTTAGCAACTTAGGTACAACACAGAGTTCCGTTAATGTAACTAATAATTCACTAGATTTAAGGAACCTCTGAATTGATGAAAATACTAGTTTTAGCATTCCAATTAACAGTACTTGCATGTCCAATGCTTCATCTTTCTTTTGTTCTAGATGCTTTAATTCAGATACCATAGAAGAAAAGGTATCAAGAGAAAACTGCAAAATATCATGGGTAGCCAGAAGTGGTGAGGAGAGATGCTTTAATTCTGCCTCATGCATTGCTAACTGAGTCTGTATTGATACAATGCACTGAAGAAGCTCTATGAGAGACAAACACAATGAACTGTCATGCAAGCAAACTTTCTCAATGGGAGGACCACTCGTCTGATCTGTTTCAGTTTCATGGCATTTGTCTTCATCACTGTATACTGCTCGTGTAAAATAATCAAAGTCATTAGGGTTCATTGTAAACTTTACAATAGCTCTGCCAAGCCTACTTGTCTTGATATTCTCTTCTCCTTCTGAATCTGACTGCACTGATGGAATACACGATGAATACCTCTTACGCCTCTTTTTCCCCAGTTTTTTTCCGCTCTGGCAACTTGACAGACTGCTACTTTTTGAGCCAGATGTTTGTATCCAAATCTGAGAAACAGATAAAGTGCTGCCTCTCCCAGTGGGGTTATTCTTAGTATGAGCAGGGTAAATAATAGGAGCAAATATGTCATCCAGGCATGGACTGACAAATGGTTCATATTTAAAGGAAAAGTGGTTAAGAGATTCTTCTCCTTGAAGACTATTAGAACTTATATTACAAGCAGGATTATGAGCTCCTTTATGTGTGGCAGCATTTGAATAAGTTTTCTTTCTTTCTTTCTCCAATTTCCTCTCCTGGAAGCCTTTTTCATATCTCCTCTGAGTACAACATGCCTTAGCGGATTCATCAACTGTGGAATTCTTGAGCAAAAAAGTAAAGATAAAGGCTAGTACATGACTGATCTCCCTTCCTCCAGTCAAACCCTGAAAAAAAAAAATGCATATATTATGTAAAAAAATCCAAAGAATTAAACTAATACGGAGAATATGCTATGCTATGTGCTGACCTAAGTGTACAACAAACATAATAATCTATTCTCCTTTTATCTGCTTTCTCGATTAACTTTAAACAATGTAGTCAACAAAAAATATCGACAAGTTAATCTGCAATCTACCCTTTCCCATTAAAGTTGCTGCAAGAGAGGATATATTCAAGTTCTACACTGATACATAATTAAGTAAAGACCCCTGTACTCATCAACCACTAAAAAATTCTACTTCCTCATTGTCTGATACTTGTTTAAATCATATAAATGACTGGCTCAGAATGTATAATCAAACAAAAGATTTAAACACACACAAACACACACATACATTTACATCAATTTATATATAAACTTCCTTACTTACCCTGCTCCATAGCCCTTTTTATGGGGCTCCCTAGGCACTCAGGAAATCAGCCATGATCACTAGTTAGGACTGCAGGTCTAGTTAGGACTGCAGGTCAAGAAGTGTGTGATAGTTTGTGTTTGTTTTGGTAGGGAGAATGCAAGACAGCTGAGAAATAGGTGTTTGATGTCTTCAATGTGAAGTAGCATCTTGGGTATGAAGGGTTCTGTAATATGCTAAGGCAATATTTGTAGTGCTGGAGAGATGGGTGGTGTCCAGATCATGGATAAGAAAGTGTAACTAGAGTTTGTTTGGGCAGTGAAGTTTTAAATGGGTGTATTTCCAGTGGGATGACTTCAAGACTAAATTGGGGGATAAGGGCGGTTCTTTAGTGCTTTTAAGTCAACGTGATGTAGATATGTGTTGTCAACGTGGTGCTTCCTGAAGTTGTGCATTGCTGTGATTACAGATGGTTGAAGGATGATATTTTTATCTACATGTAAGTTAGTAAATAGTTATAAAGTAGCTTTGGGAGGGGTTTACTGCTGTTACAGAAAATAAAGTGCCAAGCATGCTGAGATTGAATTGTTTTAATATAATTTTTGCAATACACTCTAAAAGCCTCAGAACACTATCTGGCACCCGATTTGAATACATAAAATAATCCCTAAGAATCCAATTCAACCATCACACTAGATTATGCCTCACATGCCTGGTCTTCCACCTGCTCAAAAGCAAATATATCTAAGCTGCAAACCACACAAAATAGTGCACTCAGAACAATCACTGGCTGCCTATCAACCACAAACACTAAACACCCACAAAATAAAACAAAGATCCTTCCAATACAAACCCACCTCAACATGCTTGGCAATCAATTCTATGCAACAACACTAAACCCCTTCCATCCAAACTGTTCCATAACTGATCACCAACCCACAAGTTGCAATAAAAAGCTTAACTCTGCCTCATTAACCTCTATTCACAGAGCTCCCCAGCCCCGACAAATATAACACTAACGAAACACATACATACTGAAGTAAACTCTACCCCACTAAACATACACCAATCAGAAGCCTCATTCCCCAATAACACTTTCCCGTCTATGCTCTGGATATCATCAATCCCTACAACACCCCAAACACCATTGCAACACATCGTAAGACCCTTCAAACCCACGATGCAACTACTATACACATTATCACCACACTCTATAAACTGTGGTCCCACCTGATAGACATGGCCAGCCTCCCAAGTGGTGAGGGAGCCTCATAGATATAGAAGAGACTCCTGGGGCAGGAAGTAGGTTAGTGTATACTACCACAGGAATCCATTCTATCTTCTATCGGGCTCCCACAGCACTCAAGAAGCCAGCTATGTCCACCAGGCAAGACCACAGGTCATAAAGTGTTGTGTTGTGTGTGTAGCTATGTGGAGAGTATGCTGGAAAATTGAGCAGTCAATGTTCAGTGTCTTCATTGTGAGAATGCATCATCAGCACGAAAGGTATTGTGATATGTTCAAACAGTATTTGTAATGCTGGAGTGATGGGTGGTGTCCAGATTGCAGACAGGAAAATGCATCTTGTATATGCCTGGAAAGCATGGTTTATGATGGGTTTAAGTCCAGCGTGATGGTTTGTAAGACTGGGCTTGAAGGACAGTTGTTTAGTGCTTGTTGGGTCTTTTCAGTGTTTACATTTTTTTTTTTTGGGGGGAATGCGTGTGTATGTTTCTTAAGTGTGAGGCAGGGATCAGTTTTTATTACCTGCGGTTGGTGGTTGGTTATGGGGTAGTTTGAATGACAAGGGTCTATCGCTCTTGGTAAGAATTCAGTGCATGCATGTTGCAGTGGGATTTTATGGGGGGAATCTTTGTTTTACTATACAGTATGTACTACATCATAATTATACATTCTTACATTTCCAGCCACATGCGAAAAGGCCACTGTTTTCTTGAGCATATGCAGATGATGCCATAAGTCACATGCACCTCCAAACAGCCCACATAAATATCCTGCAGCCTTTCAATTACCAGTTACCCACTTGCTCTCAGTTACCAGCATATTATATTGCTCAAGATGGCATCATGTACATTAGCTGCAAATGACTCTACAATGGCCCTGAAAGATTATTTTGTCTTTTTTAATCTATGTTTTTTTCATCAATTAGTATTACTCCACAAGAGCATATCGCTTTTTTAATATTTCAAGTTTGCTTTTCATCCCTCTGTGAGAAATAGGGGCCAAGCAAGCTAACTTCAAATGACTACAATAGTCCCCTTTATATGCCTTTTTTCACTGAATATCACGTTATAAGCCCATTGAACTCTTTTAACATTTCAAAATCTGAAACTTTTCAGCAATCTGTGTGAGACAACAGATCCTGTCAGCCCTTCTGGGTTAAATATTCATATGTAACACAGTATTTATAAATCTATATTATATAAAATATTTCAAAAAAGTTATTTATTGTAATTGCCCAAAACTTTTCCTTTTCTCCAAGTGTAATGTACACTAAGGTTGAGTTCTACAACTGTTTAAAAGCTGGGGTTTACAAAAGCACAAAACACTACTACCTCTAATCCAAACTTCAGAAACATGCAACATTTTGGGAGGAATCTTAAATGCATTGGCATTCAGACTTAGGATGTTTTTGAACTCTTAATTTTTGGACTAGTAACCTTCCTGTGCCACTCATGACCCATTTCCCATTTTGGGTTGCCTTCATGCAATGTTAAACCAATCACATTTTCACAAAACTGGAATTCTGTACTGTGACTTTAAGGATTAAGAGTAACATGGTAGAAAGTCTATCACACAGAACTGGGCATATCTGCATTTTGCGAATGTGCTATGTTAAGGCTGGGGACTCCAGCTATGCAAAATTATTCCTATAAAAGGTGCATGGGTGTATGAACTTGGTCCACAGGTTGAAGATAATAACAGATTAGTAATAGATAAGCTTTTGGATTAGTTCAAAACCCATAAACCCTAAACCAGATAATTTTTCAAAAGGATATAGTTATGAATACTTAATGTAAAACAAAATCCTGTGTACTTAAGCCCAAACACAAAACATTTGCATTGAAACAATACCACAAAAACTAACTTCACAAATTTTCTGTTTTACATGCTCAACTCCATACAATAATCAGACATATCACTTGTATCCATCAATATAAATCTAATATCAACCATTGCATTTACGAGCATTCAAAATGAACTGCAAGAAAAAGCTAAGTACAACTCACAGCAACTCCCAGCTGATCAAGGGCCACCAATATCTTTGCACCACATCCATGCAGGAGATAATGTTTTAAAGAGGCTGCATTCTGTGCCTCATTCCCCTGGCCTGCTTCCTGCCCTGTATTTACAGTAGAAGCCACAACTGTCTGTCCACAATTAATGGAGCTTGAAGATGCCTGCGTTGGACCATGTTGGGAGGATTTATTTACCAATGATGAAAACTCACTTACTCCTTGTGTTTCAGTAATATCTGCATCTTTTACTAGTGAGACAGATCCAGGCTTTACTATACCTATTACAGTTTCATCAAACTTTGAACATGAACTGTGATTATGATTTTCTTGCAATGCATCTTTATTTTCTTTAGAGAGAGATTCATTTTGGCACTTTCTAATGTCATGATCTTTCATACAAGAAAAATCCACTTGTCTCTTATTCCCTGCTTGTACAGTATTTGAACTTTCTTGTTTCTCAATTTGTGTGCATTCAAGTAACCCATGTGTGTTTTCACTTTGTTCTTTGGTATGATCCACATTCCCTAGTAACAATTCAGAATGATGCTTTGCTTTATCAGTGTCTTGTAATGCTTGAGATGGGTCAACAGAATCTTTGAAAGAATGACTTCTACTGGTATTTGTTTTTTTAATTACTCTAGGTCTGCATCCTCTTGAACCATCACTCACTTGGGAAGCATCACTGATTATGGATTCTACTGACCGAGATGTCGCACTTGAGGAAGCATCACTATCATAGCTTACTGATCCAAGACAAATGTGCTCAATGTCTGCCAAGAACTGCCCACCAAGGAGACTCACCACACTACCAACATCGCTGAAAAGAGTTTTCTTTCCTGTATTTGTAAGTTGAGGAAAACACATTCTATATTAAGAAGAAAAAAGCTGGCACTATAATCATCACACATCATTACAGTAGATTAACCATTAATGGAGAACACTGTATTAATTATTCTGCTTTCATGCTTATTTGCCATTTCCCACATTAGTGAGGTAACATCTGGAACAGATAACTAGACCTCAGAGGAAATATCCTCAATTGGCTACTTCCTTCTTTTGAAAGATTGAACATCCAGCAACTTGCATATCATAGAAGGCGACGAAGAAGGGGAGGAGCCCCTTTTAGTCGCCTTCTATGACATACAAGAGATAGGTAGATGGTATTCTTTCTCCCCATCTCTGGTTGTGCATAGGGGACTGTGGTTTTGATGCATTACAAATGACGGGTAGAGAGTGGTTGTGAGCCAATGCAGCCTTTCTTCATCCGTTCCTGGCACTACCTCATTAACAAGGGCAACGACGATCAAGTGTGAAACAAAAAAAAAAAATCCAGAAAACATTTCTAATTAAAAGAGTAAGGTTATGGCATAAGCAACAAAACTTTCTTCACAAAGTTCAATACCAAGTATTATCAATTAATCTGTTATATAATATAATTTAGTGGGATGTCAATACTGTAGTAATAAAAACTATGTCAAATCACTTTGACACAAAAAAAACACTTACACAATTGAGGCTGAGAAGACCCACAAGGCCATTTTTAATAAACAACAATTCCTCAAAAAATATATTTCATCACCACATCAACTGTTTATAATGTACAAATTACAATCCAAATTCAAAGTATTTTTTAATCATTGAAGTATCAAGCAAAATATTTGATATATTCAATTACTTACTCAGGAGCTACCTAATTAACTTTCTGCCATAACTTTACTGTATAAATCATTTTCATAAAAAACATTGTTCAGTGTTAATGATCTAATTATTAAGATGAGATTAAAACAATAAGTTCTGATTCCAAACCGATATGTGATAATGAAAATGACGAAAGTCTCTCTCAAAAATCTCTAAAACATAAATAAAATCTATATTGAGAAAAAAGATAATTTCTGTTTTGAGATACAATGGGGTTGAAAAAAATAATGCCATTGTCTCAAACCAGGGAAGTCTATGCTGACAACTCTAAACAGATGAAACATGACAATATCAGTAGGTTATAGATAACAATCATCTTATGCTCTCCATGTTGGGAATACTGGTCTTGTGTTATATCTAAATAAAACAAAACTAGAAGACTAACTGTCTCTTAAAACACTATCAAAAATAAGGTGGCTGAACATCACCAAAGTATACAATCACACTAAAAATATAACATATGGAGAAAAACAATACTTGAATATGTTATCTGGGCTCACACAAACTGCTCAAACCATCAATAAATTTCTGTTGTGGTTTCATACAAAAGTTGCACACTCAACATTTCAGTCACTCATATGAGTGGTACATTCTCCACGTCATTCTCAGATGTGCTAGCATGGATGGATATGGTAAATTAACCTAGACAATTAAACACCTGCTTCGTTTAACATTTTTAACTTTTAACCATCTTTTACTTAAAACAAAGCATTAGATAATGATAAACCTCTTTTGTCAAGACTTCCCTGCATTTATATAGGATCCCGATTCCTCTATCAAGGAATAAAGTATTGAAACTGAACTGAACTTCCCAAAAAGGGAAAATTAAATTTCTAACAGCAGCTGCAGCCAACTCACTAAAGACCATCAAGACCCTAATGTTTATAACTGAGAAGATGGTAGTTTAGCAGTGCTGATGCCACAAACCCTGTTGGTCTTAATGATTAATCCCAAAAGAATTATGCTGACTGAAGACATTAAAATATGTTTTGTTTTCTCCAACTTAAATTTCCAGCATATATTCTGTCCACTAAGATAATCCTTTACCCAAGAGCAGCAAAATATTAAATGAACTTTGGAATATGCTAAAATATGCACATCGTGATATGAAAAAAGATAACTGCCTGAAATTCATACAAAGACCCCTTTTCCTATCAATTTTATGGTAGCTAACATTTTTTTTGTTTTTAATGATTATTAAGCTGTGGGCAATATCCTGACCACAATACTTCTAACCTACTAATTTCTTTTCATAACACTATGCTGGGCAAAATAAAAGAAAACTCAGTTACCTGAAGTGGAGGAGGTTGGAAAGAGGAGTTTCCTCCTTTGCTGAAGACAACAACTGCCCCAAGAAGTCATCTAAATGGCACTGACGTTCCTGCAAAGAATATCTTACCCTGGTAAAATCATGATACAAGGGTAACTTTTCATAAATTTTGCTTATACAGTCAATGCACAACATTAAAGTTAATGAAAAACTTTAGAAACCCTACCTCCCAATAAATGTCCAATGTGAGTGTGTGCCCTGCCACTGTATGAAAGCACATGAACTTGATTTCTCTAAACACATTCAGTGCTACATCTGGGGTGTGTTTGGCAGAATTATCTCCTCAACGTAAGAAAGAAAACAGGATTGAACTATTTTGCACAAACTGGCCCCAAGTTAAACTCAACAAGTTGCTGCATTTCAGTGATATACCTCTACTTTGTAATTTTAACCACTTGGATGCATAATTAATTTCCAGCTGCATTCCTGAAATGTCAATTCTACAGAAAAATATATAAATTGCAATTGAGCCTCTCTAATACTATTTTCTATGTGTGTATGTACCTATCTATATTTACCTCTGAAGCCCATTCCCTCTAGGAACTCCCATAAAGTCTCCAATTATCCCTGTGCATACATACCTCCCTCTCATTCAGCATTCCATGCATTCTTCCACTATTTCTCTCCATCCAGTACTATTCCAATCCATTTCCCAAAGTCACAGATGGTCTTCCTCTCACATCAACCCCTTTAATCGTACTATCATACACTCTCCTTGTTAACTCCTTGTCTTGCATTCTTTTCACTTGCTCAAACCACCTGAAAGTATTACATTTCACCCAATCTATCACTCCACAATTCATTCCCTTTGCACTCTCTGCCTTATCAAACCTCTCATGCACCCCCTCATTTCTTTCATCATTCTATCTAGTCATACCACATGCTCCTCTCAAATAGATCACTTCAGCACCCTAGATTCTTGACCTCTTTGCCTCATTCCCTGTATATGTTTTGGCTGCATAGGTCAGGATCAGGAAGACTATGCCATCCCTTGATACTTTCTTCACTTCCATACTTACACTTCTAACCTTCATTATTCTATTAAGGGTCACAATGACTCTTCTACCCTATACTGCTCTCTCCATTATCTCTTCTTCCATATCACCAAACTTTCACATATAATTAATTATGCTTGGGGCCATTTAAAATCATCAACATTTACACAAGTGTACAATCCATACACTGAGGGGAATGGGGTCAAGGGCCTTTCTATATTTTTATTAATAAAAACAAACATAAATTCCCATCTAATTTCTTAAAAGTAGTTCTTCCAACTGCTGCCATACTTGCACTGCTAATTCATCTTTTAATAATGGTGGACTATAGTGACTTTTCTTCAGTGAATTCCAGTGTGTTTATATATACTTGTATTTTCAATTCTATACAACAGTGATAAAAAATCAATATTTTCTTTGTTCAATAATTTTTAGGGTGGAGATCACAAAAATGTACTCTCTCTGCACTTATAAAAATGCTGACACAGTATGACTAACATCAACTCACCAGAACATTCCCTGGTTCTGTCTGAGCAAAGGAGGTCCATGCCTCCTGCAGTTTTTGATCACTCATCCTTTCCTCATATCAATGGCCTGCAACAAAGGATATATCACTCAAACCACTGGACAACTTCAAAGTTTTCAAAACTAATGAAAAGAAAACCTAAACAATTTTCTTTCTTTCTGCTTTTGTTCAGCTTACTAATTGTGTGTCTACTTTTAATCTTTAAGAATTAACTACTTCTGCAACAAAATTATATCTTTTAAGGCCACAAAGAGTCATGAACACAAATTTAGTATGATAATAAAACATACAATACCAAAGTTCAATCATCACTGTTTGGTGCCTCATTCACATAACCGTAATTCACTCATGTGCCCATGCTGTGACAAATTACAAGTATCAATGCAATACTTACCACAATATTTCATTTATGATTATATATACAATAAAATAATTAGAATACACATTTCTCATTCATTAATATCTCTGAATATTACACTATCAACATTTTGGTGCCTTTCACTATCAAAGGTTGCTTAATCTGCAGTCATTTCATCAATATTTCATAGTCATGTTCTTTGCTTCAACAACACTATTGCAAATGTTTCCAAACTTTACACTCATAAAGAGCAGTAGTTCCTGCAAACCATTGCAACAATATAAGAGTCAGACAACAGTCCATCCACTGTCATGCCTGGTTAAGCACTGAGAGTGGGACAGAAGCATAAAGTAAACCTAATCCTCAGGATGAGAGAGGTGTCAGGTTCAGCTTCTGGACTGAAGAATATGAAAGTCATGATCTTTGCTAAAAGCAAGATACAAAAGAATTACAACCTCACATAACCATTTTATACAAAAAAACAAATATGTCAATAGAAATGTCAAGCACATAACACAACTGAATAATTTCATAATGGTAACAATCAACACATGTCAAACAAATCCTCATCAATTTGTAGTGAACAAATAAGTCTGCATAAAACAAACAACCTTATCTAACAACAAAACAAATTCTCAATGACCATAATCCTCTAATAACATGAAGAAAACTTACAGTTGGCCTAAGAAGGCCTGAGTAAGAGGGGATGGAGGGAAAAAAAAATGTGTCTGATGGAGTAGAGGGATCTGTAAATAAAGATTGTTGAAGTGTGAAGCAGAGGTAAGCTATTTGTTTCTACTTAGGGGTTGGTGGTTGGCTACAAACTGATTTGGAAGGGAGGGGTCCAGTGCTGTTGCAAAGATT
>JAUTYZ010349918.1:3797-15754 GCA_032273725.1 Panulirus interruptus | reverse complement strand
CAAGGGAATTAAGAGCATAAATAAGCAGAGAATGCTAGGCAACCCTCAGACTTATGTGCTGTCGGACTTCCAAAAAATGGGGTTGTGACTCTAATGTACTTAAAAGAAATCACTTGAGATAAATATACTGTACAGCATATTCCTTTTACTTCCCATGGTAGTTCCTGAAAAGATTTGGGCAAGTCAAAATATAGCCTGTATTTCATAGTTGACAATACTGAAGATGTTATAGTGTATGTTTCTTCATGTTAAAATGTCTGAGAGTGTATTTCATTGCAATTATAACCTGATGAAGAAAGCTATAAATTTTTAGGAAATTTGGCTTAGGTGGTTTGCTTCATGTAAACCTCTAAATCAGACACTTTTCAAATTAATAGTAAAGTATAACATATCAATCTGAATTTAAGTAGTGCTATCAAGAAAAAATAACACATTTTGTTCCTTGAAACTTACTGGAAAGGAATGTGACACCTGAAAGCAGTCAAAAGCTCTTGATATGGCAACTTCAGAGATAGTCTCTGGTTTAAAGACTAGTTCAGGAATAGGTTGCATTTTAAGGATAAAGAAGGAAAGCTGTCACTAATGTAGGCCAAAATCCTGTCAGAGGTCTTCAAAAAGAATCCTCCATGGACAGCTTGAAATAAACTAAATCTTTCAGGTGGCTAAGTCTGTCAAATGAAGTCGGTACCCACTAAATACGAAGCTTAAATAGGATGACTTGCTAAATGGACTGTTTGCAGTCAGCTTCCATTGTGAAAGAAACCCAGCCACTTGGTAAAAGTTAGCTGCTCTTGTGACTTTACCACTGAAACACATTTAGAAGATTGTCCTAGTTTAATTTTTATTCCAGAGAAATTCAGCAATTGACTCTTACAGAAATTCACAAGCCCCCTTTCCATTTCATGTATATACATACTTATTAGATAAATCCCAGTTTAAAAGCTCATTTCATTCAAACACTTCCAGACTCATATCATTGCCAAACTAATTTACTTCTATTACCTGGCAAGATGCAGTTCATATGCCCAGTGCAAAAGCATATATGTTGTGCAGTCTGATGAATTTTAAATGCAGGCATATCATAGTTTAGCCTTAACTCTTTGTCTACTACAATTGTCTTTTAATGAACCTTATAGGACTTCTCCTATGACAATTAAAAGCTTTCTGCCTTTGTTTAAAATTCCAGTTGATACTTTTTCCATCAATTGTCCATAGATGTCATTAGCAGCCTACTGCCACAGCTGGAAAAAGTATAATATATCTCAGTCAGCCACAGTGTCAAAAAGAGTGCATAAACTTCATCTGGGCAGCTAGAATGAAAACAATATATAGGTTTTAAGAGTTGATGGCTTTATTGCATATAAAGCTGATCATTTATTCAAGTAGATAGCGTTGTGCCTATGCAAATAATATATATGTGTAAAAACATATAAAATATGTAAAAGGTGTGTCAGAAATACATGTGCATAGTGTGAAATCATTCATGAAAAAATAAGTTGTAATGTGATTAGGTTTATATAGAATTCAGTCATGCCTGAAAAATACCCTTAGTCATTGTATGCGACCATAGATCAGAAGCATTGGTGCTGCCAGCATAGGCCCTCCCTGTCCACTGAACACCCTCCCACAGTACCATAAGAGCCCTGAATAAACAATTCTGCCAGGGGAGTAGCTGCCGTAAAAGCACCATTATACAACAAGGAAGATATATAATGAGCAGAGGGGTGGCAAGTAAGGGAAATAGCAACACCAAGCAGGCAAATTGTGCATTGGGCACTACACATTAGTCCTACCATCATGGCAAAATCTTGTTTTAGGTATTCAAAGGTACTAGGTACACACAGCATAAAGGAAAATATAAAAATGTTGTTGTTATTTTCTTTGATAAAGTATGATATGGACATGTTACATAAGGGAAAACTATTTTTAGACTACTTTTTTGCACACATGGGGAAGAACAACTGAGGCAGTACCGCTGCTTAATCCTTTCATTGTGCCAGGCCACATTTATGGTCAGCCATAGCATGTTGCACCAAGCCCCATTTGTGGTTTTAAGCCTTCATACCCTCAGTTGAATTCCCAGCTGATGTATGATTCCACATCCTATCTATAGGTCACCAGCAGCATAACAACTTAGCTAAAAAAAAAAAAAAATCATGTATCACATTCACCCATGGCCAGACATAGCGCATTGCACCAAGCCACAATAGTGGCCAGACATAGTGCATTGCACCAAGTCACATTTGTGGCCTTTAACTTTCATGTTCTCATTTAAATTCCTGGGTGATGTATGATTCCAAATCTTATGCATATATGTCACTAGCAACCTAATAACACAGCTGGAAATGATGTTACAAAAGACAGTCACCCAGAAATCATCAAAGAAAGTGTAACTATATTGTCATCATGGGAAGTTAAATTTTACAAAGCAACTAATGTAGTCAATTTTACAGTAAAACAAACAGTTTCTCCTGTGTTGATGTTAATGTTTCAAGTAAATAATGTTCTATCTGTTTGAGTGATAAGTAAATACATAGATAATGTGAATTTAATATAAAGCATACAAAAATATGTATAGAATATATGTAAATAATACTTAAGAGATGTGCAAAATCACACCTGGTAAAAATCCATAATGTGTTTAATGTGTTTAGCTGTATGTAAAATAAGTATGTAGAAGGGAAGATATTTGTGAATTCAGACATCCAATAGTTTGCAGATATTTTGACAAATATAGTGAATGCAAGTAGGATATTAAGGTGCAGATCTTTACACCCTCCAGGCTTCGTAAAGCTAGGTAAGGAATCCAGATCTGAGAGAATTACAAGAGCCTAAGAAAAAAATGGTCAAAGAATAGGGAATATCAAACGTGCATAGAAGGCCAACAGTGAAGACAAACACAGAACCAAATATGATGATAAGAATAGAACATGGAGAACACAGCATAATGAAAATAGACAAGAGACTGAATCATGTAAACGACAGGATAATGAAAATAGACAGGGACTGAACCACTGAGAACCCAGAAATGATAAAACAGATTGAAGACAGGGACTGAACCACTGAGAACCCAGAAATGATAAAAGAGATTGAGGGAATGTAGACAGTGAACCAAATGACAGGACAGATCAAGACCCATATGAGCAATAGAGATAGAAGGATGATGGAAATAATTTCATGTCAGAAATGATGGAAATGGCAAAGAACCTCACGAAGTTAGGCATGAAAAACTATAGAGATATGAATGTAATTGATGAACAAACAAACATACATAGTCGTAAGAGAGATAGAAAGAGACAGAAAAATCCTGGATAATATTGTATATGAATGTATAAAGTTGAATAACGGATATCTCTAAACTGAAAAATTATCTTGATATGAATATACAACTGAAAATGATATAATAATTAATGATCTAAACATGGCTTAACAGGAGAATTAAGAATGAAGCAAGACTTTGTGCACAACAAAACGTTCAGAGCAGTGAGAGGTAAAACTAAACGAGGTGGTGTTGCAGTCTATGTAAAAAAAAAAGTATGAAGGAAAACGGTTAATGTAAATAATATATAGGGAATATGAACTAAGAGCAGTGAGTCAACCTGTAAATGGGTACTTTACCATCCATTCCAGACCCAACATATGTAGCACATCTAACCCAGCACTACATCTCTCCTAAAGAACACACAAACTTACTCATGAAACACTACTTGAAAATTTGCCACAAAACAACCATACCCCTAAAAAACAATCGGGTAAAACCTAAACAAACTCCACCTTGGATCAACTGCTCACCCACCTCTCACATCCATAGATGTTCAAAATGCATTCAAGGCCTTAATGAACACCCCTGCAGCTGGCCCTGATAATATATCAAACTTTCACATAAAACATTTCACCTCAAATGCAATCCAAGCACTCACAGTTATCTTCAGCTGCTTCTGGCTACACAACAAAATCACAAAAATCTGGAAACTTACTAGCATGATACTCGTCCTGAAACCATCCAAGACTCCAGTTACCTCTCCTCCTATTGCCCTGTATCACTATCATTGTCAGTATCCAGACTCTATGAAAAACTAATCCTTAAAAGAATTCAGCAAAAACACATCCTGGATGGCTTTAAACAACTAAAAGTCCCCTCTCTTTGTGTACTATTGACTAGATATCAGCAAAACATTTGACTCTATTCCTGTTACATCCCCTTACAAAAGATACTTGGCATAACGCTCACAAAAATTACAAAAAGCGGTTAACCAGTTCCATAGCTGGCCAGAAAGCCAGAGTCATGTACAAAAAGCCTCTCAAAGAGCAGTCCTCACTCCAACCTTCTTCAGTCTCCCAACATCTCACGCAGGTCACACTATGATGTGCCTCTCATATGCAGATGATCTCTCAGTCACATCACAACACCTTGACACTAATCAGGGAACAATAAACATTTAACGTTACATTACACGATTGCAAGACTGGCTCACTGAATTTCTGCATCCCTACAGAAGTCCGCCATCACCCTCTGAACCCCAGACAGACGCAAATCCAATCTGTATCTTCTCATAACGCTGTATGGAGAACTACTTCCACTCAAGAGAACTCCATCCATATTAGGTTATATTTTACAATACAACACATATTTACTCCCATCACCAGAAACACCAACACAAAGGTCATACACAGACTAAACTGCTAAACTTTGCCTCATCTGCCTGGTCATCCACCCTGTCAGAAGTAAACATAACTGCAAACCAAACAAAACAACCCCTAAGAACAATCACTTGTTGCCTAGAAACCACAAACACTGAGTGCCTGCACAATGAAACAGATACATCCAGTAGACTCTCACTTCAGTATACTTGACACCCATTTCTTTGTAACTGCCTGAGACCCCTTCCGCACAAACCACATCATAACCAACCATCAGCTCCCAAGTAGACAATAAAAGACTTACCCCTGCTTCACACTTTAAGGATCTATATACATAGATTACCACCACCACCACCACCACACCCACACACACACACACACCCCGCCCAGTAGATATTATTTACAAATCAGATGTGTACAGTTATAACTCCACAAGTACTAAAGTCACCTTTCCAACCCAGTCTTATATTCTACCCCACTAGACATACAGCCATTTGAAACCACACTCCTTAGGCATATGCAAGGAACACTTTCTCCTCTGCCTTCTGAATACCATTCATCTTTTTACCACTACAAACACAGATTCAGCTTATCACAGGACCCGTCATGCTTAATATGTAAGTCTCATACTGAAGACGCAGAACACTTCTTAACTGTCCTGCCCTCACCTCAGATGGACAAATACGCTTTGATCTAGTATAATCTGGTTTGATGTGGTTTAACATCACCCTTCACTATATTTTTTCAAGCTGGTTTATTGAACTAAGGAGGGAGCCTCGATATGCAATCTTGGCATCTTCTAACACACAGACCTCATAGTTTGTTGTGCTCTGTGTATTGACTTGGAACTGCGGCATTACCAGAGATGAACAGCTTCATGGCACAAGGACTGCCCCGGCAGCTTCGATTGAAAAGGGATGGAGCATAAATGTTGTTATAATTTTTTCCTTTTTCTCTTCTTTCTTGTAGTATGGGCAAGTTGATGAATGATGATCTCTTCTTGTTGTTTATCTCAGGAGCTTCTCTTTAGGGCCTGCCACCAGAGCTCTTTCATCAGCAAACACCCACAGGTTTACGTACCTCTTATGCCCTACTACTTCCAACATACTGTAAACCTACCGCTCACCCCAAGATCCTTGCATCTACCTCCCTTATCACCACATCCATGAATGAAGGAAAGAGCCTTGGTGAAATCACACAACCTTAGCACAGACCCACCTTCACTGGGAACCACTTACCCTCCTCCCTTCTTACTTTCTCCTATGCCCTACTTCCCTGGTAAAAAGTACTCACTGCATTTAATAACTTTCTTATACCCCATGTATTTGTAACAACTTCCACAAAGCAACTCTTTGAACACTATTGCATGCTTTCTCCAGATCCATAAATATCACACGAAATTCAATCTCTTCCTCCATGTAATTCTCACACAAAGTCTTGCATGCCATTTCTTCCTTAGTAAGGTAGTGTCCAGGATAGACAACTAAAGGGTAGAGGAAAAGTTCTCACTGAGCTCCTTCTTTTGTACCTGATTTTAGGAAAAGATACTATGGGAGAGATGGAGTTAGTGAATACCTCTTTTTTTGATATATTTGCTCTTCACTTGCATAGATACCCTTTGACTTCATACATCCAGCTAATTTTTGTTTTCTTTCCTAACTTATACACTCTCTAACATTTTCATATACTTTCTTTCAGTCATATGTGCTTCAATTAGTTTTGGGATATGTTCTTATCCCACATCACTCTTTCATTGACAATATGAACCACTGTCTTCAAGGTTCTGCTTATTCCTCTAACTTCCATACCTTTTACCATGACTACTTTCTTTGACTCGCATCCTCTTCTCAGAGACCTGGTCTTATCTGCCTTCAGTTTGTTATACAGCCTCATGTCCTAGACATAGATATGTCTTCCAGACTTGAGATTGTTCTGTATCATTCCTTTCAGCAAATGGTGCTATAAGTGTAAGATTAACAACCTAAATAGTGCTTAATGTATTTGTATAATCTTTCTTATATTTGATTTTAAGAAAAACTTGAATTATTTTGTTGTCTTACAGATATGTTGTGAACAAGCATTAGCTGCCTTTGAATCCAGATTGGAAATGGATGAGTTAGCAGTGTACCAGCGGGAGATGGAAGCAATTATTCAGAAACCGCTTTGTGCTTACACGTGAGTTGTTAATCAGCTTTTTGTTATTTTCATGGTTTCAAATTTATTTATTTTTATTTTAAAGTTATCGTCTTTCAACATCATACTAGTTTAAAGACACACATTGCTACTTATCATAAGATTCCTTCTTGATTTGGATTTATAGCAATTTGTCGTTTCCTACTCCATTTTTAATAGTAAATGAATCATATGTTAAGTTATCTCATCGAAATAGCTTATTTCTATCTATATGTGCTTCTACTCATGCTGTGACTGAGGTAATTGCATAGCACCCAACCTGTCATCATTATGCCATTTAGAAGAATTGTTAAGGAGGCACATTGTCTGCTGGTTGATATTACAATGCATTTTAGTATGTACTTTTATAAGGAAATGTTCAGTGAAATATTTACAGTTATATTAGACCTAAATAAGAAGTTGCAATTTAGGTTTGGTCACCATACTTAAAGAAACATAAAGATATGATTTAGAAATTCTAGAGGAGAGCAACAAATATGGTAATTGAAATAAGAAAGCTGAATTACAAGGAGAGGTGAATGCTATAGGCCTCCCTGTCATGGAAGAGAGAAAAATAATGGGAAGTATTGATTACAAACTTTGGGTTTCTAAATATGTTTGATGGTGTCATTAGTTCAGAGTTCTCAGAAAGATCCCAAAAAGAGCAACCAAAGTTCATAGCAAGCAATCAAGTGAAAAACTTGTTAGAAAAGATGTAAAGCTGCTTTTCTGTAGTAGCAGAGCTGTAGATGAATGGAATAAGCTAACTGATGAAACTGTGAATGCAGACCATATATATAGAAGTTCACAAAGTGAAATACAAATAGGTGGTTCACACTGATTAAGGGAGACTCTGATAATTATCTGGATGAGCAGATTACTTGAAAAGTTTGCAGTTTTTGTTGAAAGTTTAGAAACACACCAAATATCAATATGAAGACTAATACTTATTAATGACAAGAACTGGCATTCCATGTATGTTTCTTACTTTACATGTGAAATAGTTAATTCAGACAGGAATCTTTCAAATCTTTTAGCAGATATATGAGACATACCTTTGTCATCTTACATCACTTAAGAAAACCATCTGACTGATTCATGTTGCAAAACATAATTCACTTGACTGTGATGCACGTTGGAAGATGTTGATATTGAATACTTATTCAAGTACGGTGCTATTTATTGAAAAGGTTCTATCTATCTATCTATATCTCTGATGCCTGTTCCCTTCTGGAACTCCCTCAAGGGGGTGGCCACGGCACTTGAGTCTCCATAACTAGTGAACTCCAGCGCCGCTTCTTAGCTTTTATTGCCTCACTCTTAACAGGCCACTGGCAGAGGGCAAGTCTAGTGCAGTGTTTACAGAGGCTCCTGCCTAATGTTCCTACTGACTGCTTAACCTAATGCTCCTAGCTACTATTTCTACCTAATGCTCCTACCTACTTCTGTCTATTGCTCCTACCATTTTGCCAAAAGACTGGGCTAGCACACAATGCTAACTGCAGGAAAATCTAGAGTTACGAAGAATGAGCTGTGTGAGTTAAGTGTTGTGTAGTGTTATATATGAGAAGGAGAGATTGTATGTTTGTGGTTAGAATGCCAGTAGTCCATGTGTGGGTGAGGCAGAAAGAAAAGACAGCTACCTGGGTCAGATGGGTGCAACTTGACAACCACTGAAATGCAGCCTCACTATGCAGCTGTCACTAACCCTCCTGATACCCAGGCAGGTAGTACTGGTCATATACCTTCCTGGTCATTGGCTGCCTACCAACTACCACCTACCAATGACTGCTTATATACCAGGGTATATGTATGTCCCTATTTTTAAACCAGGTATTCCCTATGCATATTATCAATCCCAAATACTTAAATTTTCTAACTTCTTCTATCAGGTCATCACTCATCCTAACCTTGCATTTCAGCTCACTAAATTAATGATTACACAGTGGCCGCATGGATTGAATAGCTGTGGGCACAGTATTTTATCAGTTGTATATAATTCTCATGGGGCTCCTGCAGCTTCAAGGCTGTATTCCACTCAGGAGCAGGATGGACTCTTTTGGAATGAGAAGTTCCTTGACAAGATTGTACTCCTTTCCATCCATTTACAGCCTTAACAGTGGTGACTTCTTGCTGCTCTTATTCTGTGTATATGTGATTACTCATCTCTTGACCTCTCTATTTTATCATACAGTGTCACCAGATTTCTCATGTTTCCCACATTTATCAAATCTTCGCTTTTTTTTGTTCAGTTCTTCCATTATTCTGTAACAATAGAAATATTTCTTCTGACTCTTGCTCATTTCCTTCTGCTCCCAAATTAAGCAGTTCCTTCCTGTCTCAAAGAACCATGTTGATATTCTTAAATCATTTAAGATAGAATTTAGTAATTATCACTCACTGTCCATCTATCTCCCAATGTGGGTAAGGCTGTGAATGCTGACCTCCCTTTTACTTAGTTCTTTTCTTTCTGGTACATTTTTTGTGGCCTTCTTTCACACCCTTACCAGAAAAGCTGGATGCTCTCTTTAGTAGAATGACCAAGTTGGTGTTGTATACTTTAATTTGGACTAGATATATACTGTAGGTGTTCCTGATATCTTGAGTCCATGTATTTGAAGGCAAGTTTGACATTCACCAGTATATAGTTTACTTTAAAGAGTTGGAGATGAGAGATATAGGCTCAGCAAGAGAGTTGGGCAAATAATGTTTTATATCACTCTGATACTAATTGCAGGAAATCTGAATTTCCCTATATAACATGATGAATAGCCACCTTGTGCATAGTTGGAAGTAGTCATACACATTCTTCAAGGAAAATACCTTCACTATGTTAAACAGGCTTTGTATTAATTAATTCAAAATGTCACTTTTTCCTTTCAGTCTTACTGTACTTCAGATACTGATGATATGAACATCATGGTATTCTGGTACCTTATCAGACATGATACCAATTGAAGCACATACGCTGTTGCATTGGCAGTTATCATATCACTCATTGCTCATTACCCTGTTCATAGCTCAGCTTACCTAAAAAAAAAAATGTTTCACTCTTTCGCTTGGACTCCGTTTTGTTCCCTTAGGCAGGGTATTTTTAAAGCATCAGCTGTGACAGTGTGAGTTTAATGAGAAAGGAAAGTCTTTCAGAATCTCAAAATATATTTTTCCCTAAAGTTCTAAGCAGAAATTTATCTTGGAGATGGCTTCAGTTCCTTAAAATAGGTGATGTACATAATGGCTTATTTGAAAACTAGGCCTGTATGCCCAGTATTGTGGATTGGCCTGATGTCATCTCCATTTTAGCTTTTCAGCAAGATGCAGCAGACACTAGATTGCACCTATGTACATTCTTTTGAAACACTGGTTCAGAGAGGTGTTTCCCAGTGGGGCAGACATAACCTTGACACTTCCAACGCTTCTTTACCCCTGTGTCTTCCTCACCACAACTTTCCCATTTTCTCAGCAGGCTCCATGGTTCCATACACCAATGCCAGTGAACATACCTGGCATCACCGTAGCGTCTGTCTTAGAAACCATACGTTACACAACTGATTAACCCTGTTTCTGAAATAACTTGGACTCTTGTTCAGATGGCGAAGATTTGTGTCCTCAGAACAGTTACTGCAACTATTCAACTTATTTACTGCAAGATATCAACACTCCTAGGCATTCGACTTGAAGCTTGAAAACTTCCACTTCTAAGCTTCCACATCTGAGGCAGCTCCAACCCTCTGTACTTCCTGGACACAAACAACTCTAAAGCATCCCGACTTTTGAATGAACTCTTCCAGCCTGAAAACTTGACCCACTTTCCTTATGTCTCGCTGTTAATTCTCTTTTTCATGTTCTGTACACATGACATCTGTTTCCATGCCCGACAGCTGTCTGCTTGCATGCCTCCGCCATAAACCAGCCCACACAGTTCTCGGTAAGCTACTGCCCCGCGCACCAACCTTGGGGTGGGCTGTTATGATGTCTGTTTCTTCTCTACCGCTAATTTAAGAAACTCTTTATCTTATGTCTTTCCTAATAACTATGACCTGCTTCCTTTGAAAGGACAAGCTTTCTACATAAAAAAATGACACTCTTTTGCTTTTCTTTTCTCCTTATTTCTCTTGACCTTCTCACCCTTCACCTTTCTTTTTTACATTCAAGGTCTGACCTCGATGAGGAGTTCAGTCCGTGGCTGGAGCCTTTGTCTTATGAAGGAAATATGTAGTGACAATGATGTCATTGTTTTCTATCTTATCCCAGTGGTGTGTATTCGGTCCTAAGCCTCGTCCAGCCAGCACAGGTGTGAGTATGTAATTGAAATGCTCTTCAAGTCAGCTGCACTCGCTTACAGCCTTAATATATTCAGTCCCTTCGAGGCTAGTTGTAAAGGTGGAGGTGTTCCAGTAGGTTATGGTTGAATATATCTTCCTGATGCGAACATCACGACGGTACGCCAACCTAGGTAGTGTTATAGTTCCCAGAAAGAGAAATACACCATGTAGGGAGCGGGTGCGGGATGGTGGGACATACTGACGAAAGCACCGCACAAGGTAAAGCAGCCCTGGCCACTGTGCACGGATTGTGGCACCTTCCGAAGGCACCCCATCCCATCCTGACCCACACCACAGTAACCACACAGTAACCTTGTCTCCAAAGCACGCATGCTGACGCTACAGAAGGTAGAAAATAAGGCTCTTTTTTTTATCAGATTACTTCGAAAAAATTGGAAAACAACATCAACGACTCAAGATAAAACCAATTGGTGTGTGCCTAAGGGAAGCAGCACATAGAGTATGGCGGAAACTAGAAAACAAGAGACAAACTATAGACAAGTTCTTCAAGACCCCGACAGTAATATTTACTGTGGAACATACTTGATTCCCACGGAGCCTCAATGCACGGAGAGAGGCTCCAGCCAGCCATCGATGCACGCAATGAAGAGTTTGGCTTACCTTAGCTAACTCCCTTCCAGAACTGACAAACAACAACGACAACACACACACACAAACACACGCACCGAACTTGCCATGGGAATATGAGTAAGGCAACGAACATACGCATCCAGCAAACAATCCACACACCACTACATCTGCCCCAGTCCAACCCCTTCCTCTTCCCCTGCTAAACACCCAATTGAAAAGGAAAAAAAA
>JAUTYZ010345495.1:0-15793 GCA_032273725.1 Panulirus interruptus | reverse complement strand
TATAGCGTTAATGGGATGGCCTTGATGAGGGCCTTAGCTGCCCGTGCCGTCTCAGCTAACATAGAAAAAAAAAAAAAAAAAACATAGAAAATATCTCGTTTTCTGATTTTTCAGAGATTAATATCTTTTTTCCATAACAGAGGCTCCAGTCATAAAAAGATGCCCTTATCGAACCCAAGTCTTGCAAAGAAAAGAGAAAGAGAGAGAGAGAGTACTCACGAGTACTTACGACGAGATTTTGCAAGAGAGAGAGAGAGAGAAAAAAAAAAAGGGAGGATGGGTGTTTTATGTGAGTAGAGAAAACGGACTGAGCCATTAACTTGGCAGCTTAGTTTTAATGGCGAGACAGAAAGTAAGACCAGCAAGCTCGACACGGAGGCGTGCAAGACGGTTCTTTCTTCAACGCTCCAAAAGTCAGGAGGGCAGTACTTCCCCAGGGCGACTGTCTACAACCCCGTACCATCTGACTTTCCAGGACCTAGACATTTACTTATCCTATAGTAATGCCCTGTTCTGGCCACTCTCAATCTCCAACACACACACACACACACACCCTCTAAGGGTTCTCCGTGCGAGCAGACAAGCAGCGCCCTGCCTCGCTGAGGTGAAAGCCACGACTGACGGAGCGGAATTTGAAGAGAAAAACGTTTTAAGCGAAGCTCCCGTCGTCATCGTCGTCACCTGAGCGTGAAACGTTTGTTATCCCTGTAGGATGACGACGGTCCGACTACGCTGGCTTGAAGGATTGAGGTTAATAATATTGTCACATGGAAATAAATATTACCGGTCAGGTGTTTTTCCCTCCCAAGTCCACACACACACATCTCCCTGGTTGTGGAGGGTAAGGCAAGAGGCTAGAGATAAAGAGAGGGAGAAACAATTTCATGTCTCCACCCCCAGGGGAGATAAGCAATATCTTCCAGTCCCTCATTACTGACTGACTGACTGACTGACTCGAGCTTCACTCTCCTTCCACCAGGGGGCCAGGCGGGGGATGTTCTCCCCCCCCCCCCACCCACCCTGCATGACATACATGACTTTAAGGTAACCTCTCCGTGATTGGCAATCGGTGGGCGTGACGTCACTGTACGACGTCACTGCCTGAAACAAGCTGTCTGGTTGAATGCATGACGGCAAATGCATGACCTCACTGCAGAAAAGCCTCTCACTGGCTGCCGGTATGACGACACTGCATGACGTCACGGGAGAACAGTCTCTCACTGGTTATCTGCATGACGACACCGCATGACGTCACGGGAGAACAGTCTCTCACAGACTGATTGCACAACGACGCTGCATGACGTCACTGGCGAATAACCCCCTCACCCGGAGAGTGCCTCGGGCCATTGTCCAACCCGACCTAACTGGCGCAGGTGCCTGCAGGGCCAAAAAAAATGACGTCCGGAGCGAATCTCTCTCCTTGATCGTCACGGTTAGCGACGGAGATATCTCCCCCGCCTCCGCTTGCAGGTGGACGCGGACGGGAGACGTCTCCAGCCGGACTCGGAACTCACCGGCGGCGGCGCCATGACACACTGACTGACCTCATGCATGACAGTGGTGGCGGACGGGAGGAGAAGAATTAAGAATCTAACATGTCTGGCTAAATAACCGTTCGACCGGATCAATTATCCCTCGTCTGGCTGAATAACCACTCGTCCGGATAAATAGCCACTCGTCCGGATAAATAGCCACTCGTCCGGAAAAATAACCACTCGTCCGGATAAATAACCACTCGTCCGGATAAATAACCACTCGTCCGGATAAATAAAAAAAAATCGTCCAATTAATTAATCCCTCATCTGGCTAAATAACCACCCATCCGGTTAACCCTTGATATGGCTAAATAATAATCCCTCATCAGCATTACATAATATACAATCTACCGGTGATTGCCCCAGACCGTCTCCAACATTACGTTGTAACCAATATCTCACCATTACCTTATAACCAATATCTTGACACTACGTTATAACACATATCTTAACATTACCTTTTAACCAATATCTTACCAGTACCATATATAACTAGCTCAACATTACGTTATAACCAATATAACTGTTAACAGTTACGTTATAACCAAGATCTCACCATTACCCTACAAGCCAATATATCAGCAGTCTGTTATAAGATGTACCTCAACAGTACGATATAACATGCATCTCACCATTACGTTATGACCAATATCTCGCCTTCCATTAGTTACCGACGTTACCTTCCGGCGATCGAAACAGAGGAGCGTCCGCGACCGGAAGGGGATACGTGACCGGCAGATACGTATGATGTCCGGCAAAGCCGGCAACTGTTTTCGCACCAACAGATAACGTCCGCTATAGAGAATGACCGGGAGACATATCTCCCGGCAGACTAGTGTATGGTAGACCCAGCGGAGAGATACTGTCTAGCATTCCCAGCGGAAGGAGGTAATGCCTAGCAGACCCAGCGTTAGTAACGAACTCTCTTTAGGGTAATGCTGGGAACGGCTGGTGTCTGAATAAATGTCAGTAGCACATGGATATTCCCACGCTCCTGTTAAGGCTCCCGCGCTCCTGTTAAGGTTCCCACGCCTCTGTTTTAATGTTCCAACGCCTCTGTTAAGGCTCCCATCCTCTGTTAACATTGACACAAAAACCTGATAAGGTTCTCACGCTTCTGTTGAACTTCCTGGTCCTCTTTTTTTAAAGTTTCTCACGCCTCTGTTAATGATTCCCACGATTCTGTTACGATCCCATGCCTTCTGTTACGATCCCATGCCTTCTGTTACGATTCTCACGCCTTTGTAAAGATTCCCCAAATCTTCCACGCCTCTATTAAAGTTGCCACGCCCCTCTTTAGGCTTCCCAACCCTACAGGGAGACTTGTATGTGCCAGTAGTAATTCTAACGCCAAAGTAAACATTTCTACACGTCTCTAAACATTACCACGCCTTTACTGTAAAGATACCTAAGCTCCTTTTAAAGATCTGCCAAGCTGTATAGATTCCCACAACCTCTGTCAAGGATTCCCTCGCCCTCTGCGATGATTCCTAAGAGGGCTCCTTTTTTTTAAATATTTCTAAGAAGAAAACGTTTATCTTGATTTTAATGGGATGGATAGTCCGGTAGTGTTTAAATGGAATAGATCGGGAGTATTTTAATGGGACAGATCAGCGGTATTGTAATGGGATTGGTTCGGTTGTATTTTAATGAGATGGTTCGGGCTGTATTTCAGTGGCTTGGTTTGGGAGTATTTTATCGGGATGGTTGCCAAATATTTTAACGGGATGGTCGCCAAATATTTTATCGGGATGGTTCGGCACTTATTTTTTTATTTCATATTTTTTTTAGTTGCCTTGATTAAATGAAGTCTTTCATGTTGTACAGCTATCAACATGTATAAAAGCTCATTAACATCAGGGAATTCAAATATATATTGATGTCAAAGTTCTCAAGCTACTGTGTGCATCTTCTGTGCTCTTTGGTGTATCCTTTAGGATAGAGATATTAACCTTTTATGAAGTATAAAGCAGTTCTGGCAGTTCCTTTGTGACCTTGATGTAATTCTTCTTTTTCTTTTACATTTTCTAAGAACGAGTTTTGAATTTGTCCCCATCCTAAAGCTAATATTTGTTCATACTTGTCCCTGAAACAGCTATTGCTAGTATGAGTTGACATCTTGAGTATTTACGAATTAAAAGGACAAGAAGTTGGGGATCACAGTTTTTAATCCCTGACTTCAAAGCAAAAGACCATGTTTTGGTATTCTAGTGTCTCTGAATAAAAATTTCCAGTGTATGAAGCCATTCAAAAGACAAAGAGAAGCTCATAAAGTAATGTATATCAGAAACTCTACAGTAATTTTTTTTATATAAACTATAACAAAATAATGGAATTTGAATATTCTTTATGTTTTGGGGGGTTTTCATACTGTATTCTTTAAAATGAAAAACCGGAAACCAGCAAAGTACGAAAGCTTCTTTAGCTGTTCCATTACACCCAGCATTTCATGCTGAAACCTCTTTAGTCCATTTACACTTCATGTATGAGAGGAGTTTTGTTTATTTTGTATCCCTCCTATTGATGAGCTTGTTCCAATCCAGTCCTTATATTTAGTTTTAAAGATTAAATGTTAAACCATTCAATCTTGGAAAGCATACGAATTGTCAGCATTAACTTTTGTATTTAGTGTTTATTTACTTTGCTAGCCTCAAGGAGCAGTGTTAGCAGTTTATACTTTGACTAGAATTACAGTGGAGCAAACAGAGTTATCCATATTTTTTTCCTAGAATTATATTTATTTTTTTATCTACTTAATTTTCTTTGTAATTATTTTTTTCTGGACTAATATCTGTATCATGAATAGGATATCATGTGTTTTCTAGACCAATGAAAATATCTTGTTTCATTCTCTTCCGTTAAATTACTGAAAGAGTGCTGTGCAGCTTGTAAATAAATAGCCACTCAAATTGCATTTCATCCTAAGGGCTCCATTTATTGTACTAATGAATTGTTAACATTATTTGTAACAAGTTCACATACAGTTTGTGAAATAAACTTTATAAATATTCACCCAGTTTTGCTTTCCAGTTAAAATAGTTAAATCTGATAAGCTCACTCATTCACATTCTCAACATTAGCAGGATAAAAGAGAAATAATTCATAAGAAGAATAATGACTCTACCTCTAGGGCACCGGGCATCCCTTCCCTTTGTTAACATTATTTGTACAAACTTCACAAAATTTGTGAAATAAACTTTATGAAAATTCAGTTTTACTTTCCAGTTAAAATGAGCTACATCATCTAAGTTCACTTATTCACTTCCTGTACAGTAGCAGCATGAAAAGAGAAATAATTCTGATGATTAATAATGACTCTACCTCTATGTCACTGGGGATTCCTTTCCTCTGCCCACCTGTGGGGATGGGGTTGAGTGCCCCAGTTTAGCAAAACTAATTCCACAGAAAGTACTTACCTGTATGCACTTGACTCACCCCATGTAGTGGGAATGCAAAATTATATAAACTACGATAGTATAAAACATAGAAGTGTCGGGTGCATACCTGCCCCACTTTTATGAGGTTTGTTTGAACTACCTTCACTGTGTTGCCTACATGGCATGGCAAACACTTAGGGTCAGCTTTGTCTGCTGTAGTTATTCATCAGTCCATCCAAAGACCATCATTAGAAGTCACGCTTTGAAAACTCTAAATCTGATACTCATTAAACTTTGTACATCTGTTTCCTAGTATCTAATGAACTGAATGGCATAAGTCAGAAATTGAATCTGAAGTTTGCTTTGCTCGAGTTATGCCACTTATGAAAAGATTTAACCTACTTCACAAGTTTTGGCCTTGAAACTTTATAAATTATTTTGTAGCACCAAAAGAATTGAATGAGATATGGCCCAAAACTGAGTTGTATCTTTATGCCACTTGTAAGAATGTTTAACCTGGAACTTATCCTGTTTAAGCAACTTTTAATAAGGTTTAACATAAAAATTAACCTGGTTCATAACATAAAGAAACTTCCACCTTTGGCCATGAAACTTAATACAGTTGTTTTCCTGCATAAAAAAAAGGTAAATGACACAAGATCAATAACTACTTTAATCTCATGCCACTTATAAAAAGGATTATCTTGGTTTAATTTCCAATAACTATGCTGTGCTGCAGGTAACACATCCATGCTTTCAAACACCATTTTAAATATTTACATGAAACGATAGCTATCAGAAGCATGGGGGATAGCAGCAGTGGTGTAGCTATGAATGGCTTGTTGAAATGCCAGGTTCATACTGGCTGTAGCTTGATGCTGGATGGTTTAGCAATCGCTGTAGCTAATTTTTCATGACTGACTTGGTAAATGTTGTCTAGCATGCCTCAAGTGTCAAGCTGAATGACTTAGTCCTAGCTCATGCAGTTAAAATGCAGAAAGAGGTCAATTACTTGCACACCTTTTTCCATTATATGAATATACATACCATGAATATTCTTTTCTCTTACATACAATTAATCATAGAAAAGTATTTAAATTTGATTTTTAAACATTTACTTTTTAAACATTTTTCCTATGACTTCAATTTTCTTTTTAGGAATGACCCTTTTTGGTACCACTGCTTGAAACCCAAGAGTAAATATATGCTCAAAAAATGTCAGAATATGAAAATAAAGTGTACATTGTGTGTGAAAGAAACTACTTGTACAATCTGGAATGGGGAGTTCTACTCTCTATACAGAAGTCCCTTGCTAACCACTGGGGTTATGTTCCTGGAATACCCTGTGGTTGACAAAACTGCCATTGGTGAGACACAGGGCTCAAGGGAAGTGGGAGGATTACAGGAAGTGACCCTTGAGTTAGATACAAGTAATAAATACTTCTGGGTTAAAAATAAGCATGTTATGCTTCAAAACGAACATGCTTATTCTGTAGAAGTGCAAAGAAATTATGTTCAAAACTGTACGGTAATAGTATGATGGAAGTGTGCCACCACTGATGCTATAAAGCAGCCATCCAGCAATGCTGCACAAAAGGCAACCTCAGTGCTCGCCTTAGCAACACAGCCTAGAAATTGTGGTCTGCCAGATTGAGCCACAAGCAGCCCATGGGCACATGACACTTGTCCGATGCATGGATAAAATATTGGGTGGTGCTGTGGAAAATCGAGGATACTTGAAATTTGATGCTGTGGTTGGTAAATTGACATACATTAATCCAAATGTATAAACTCAAAACCATGGTAAGGAAGGGACCTCTGTACTCTACTTTCTCTTCTGTTATGCAGCTTTTTAAACTTCTGTATGTTGTCTGCATTCAGTTTCATCACTTAGCTTATTCTTTTGATCCACAACTCTGTTAATATAAGAGTATTTCACATCTTGATTAGAAAAATCCTTGCATATTTTCTTATGATCTCCACATCAGAGTTAGCATTTGTGTGTACAGTACACGTTTTAGAACATGTAATCCTGATTGAAGCATATGTAATATATGGCAGAGGTTTCTTACATTTTTTAACTATGTGTATATCTTTTTGGCAAGTGGTAAAATTTGGTGCAAAAGGGTTTTGGAGGATTTTACTTATATAACCTAATTGTAATTAGAACATGTTCATCAGTAACATTTAATTTCTTTCATGGATGCCATACACTGAAGTCATACATAAACTAGTTGTAAACTTTCAGGCTCACTCTTAACCTTCTCACCTGTGGCATTTGACTGGGTTTTTTTTTTTACTTCACAGCTTGTAAAAGTATGCTTGTGGAATTGCTATGGTTACATAAGCTGCCAAGCCATGTACAGAACTTACAGATGGTAAATGAATTCTAATATCTGTCAGTGCAAAGTTTTACTGTCATTGTAAAAATGAGAAGGCAAGCTACAGTACAAATTCTGTTAAGCTATAAACTTATTGGGCAAAATATAAACAACTGTGCCATCCTGCCACTGACATGGGGTGAGTTTGTCACCTCACGGTATAGGTAACACTGTGACTATTTTTTTATTTCCTCTTTCACTGTTTAATTATCATTGTGATCCATAATTCTGACAGGTTATTTCTGCCAAAATTCAGACCCTGATTATTCATGTCCCTTAGCCACGTGGAGAGAAGTATGAGTTTTGCTATTCACAGCATGGATAGGGTTAAAGTTTCTTTTTCTTTCTGTTTGAGTAAAAAGTTTTGTGAGACGTGACATCATAATGGTGGCAATATTTGTACTGCTCTGCTTTGACTTCAGACTTCTTTCTTTGATCTGTGTTTACTTTTCAGAAAACCACTAGAAATGTGCCCTCCAGATTAGTTTAAAGACTTGAATTTCATTGACTGCTTTTGAGTTAAGAAACCTTTTCACACTCTTACCATAACATCAAAAGCAATGCAGTTTTGAAATAAAACTGTTTTGAATACATACACATGGATTTTTACAGTGAACATGGTAGACTTGTCAGAGATCAATACAGTGTACAGGCAGAAAAAAAAGTCTCAGAGGAAGTCACAACGGAACTGTTAAAAGCTGGTAAGTCTTAGAATAATCATGTTGCACCATCATGAACAATGAATGAATGCTCTTGGGTTCAGACATGGTCTTAGCCGTATACCCAGGGCCGGCCTTGCGTACACCACTCCATTTAAAACTCTTTTACATGACTTCCACTGTTTTTGGTTTTAATAATGTCATCTTTTTGATGCTGGCAATGACAAGTACTGAACAATGTACGGCATGTTGCATCACAATTACGAAAATATGAATATGAATGATTTAGTTTCACTGCAAGCAACCGAGTGGTATTAGTAAAGCCGAACTTAGTTTTCTTTTAAAGTTCACCAAAGGAACAAAATAATTGCAGTAATTTGGGTATTTTTACCGTTTCGTATATCCAGCGAATTTACTTAGATTAAGTTTGGTTTGGTTGAAGTTGTTTTTCCGATGGTTTTTGATGACTTTTGAACAACTGGATGCCCGAAACGATACTAATTTTCGTATTTCACCTGGAACATAAATATGAAGTCCACGTGGACTCTGGTACTACTCGAGACTATACCTCTGGTGTTATGACTACATACCCGTGTAATTACTGATAATATATGTACTCTGAAATAATCAGCCTTTTAATTGCATCTCAACTAATATGGTTTACACAATAACGAGAAAGGACACTGTGAAGAATTTTGCTCGGGGCTAAATATCTAACTATTTTTCTCCTATTCACCACACTTTCCGGACATGTTAATTTTGATTCACCACACTTTCCGGACATGTTAATTTTGAATTTATGGGACAGAATCATTTTCACTGAACTAAAGACACTAAAAACTAAACGACAAAAAAAAAGGAAAAAAAAAACTATCAGTAGATCAGCTGAAGGATACAAGCCGTCAGAAAGTAGAAGTACCCCATTATGTACTTACAAGCTGAATGACAGCAAGCCTCCTTCCAGCATAATTGGCCGCAAATTCCTATGAAACCTGGGAAAGGAGACGGTGGCATGTAACCCACCAGGAATCAACTGTACCCTGTAACCCAACCAACGACTTACAAGCTGGGATACGTTTGCAACGAATGTGCGAAAATCACTTATAATATTACATACGTACTATAACCACAGAGTTTACTGTCTTGAGTTCTTAACCAATACAAACTACTTTGTTTTTGTCATATGAAATATTTATACACTTCAATACAGGTGAATAATATCACTATTTTGTTAGTAAAAAAAAAGTTGTTAAATACGTTTATGGCGTAGCGATTATTTTTAGTCTTATATTTCAAATACATGTACTAAAAATCCATATATAAATACATGCCCTTGGAAATATACACACATTGGTTTCCTTACAGTTGTATCAAAATCCTAAGCAACAAGTTTGATTCAACACTCACCACTTGCGCCATCCTGCAGTCAAGTAACTCCATTACGCGGCCGCTCTCTGATCTCGGTTTCCCCGAGACAACATGATCCAAAACTAAATAATCCCCAAGATGCTTACAGAAATATACACTATTATATGATAATTTGATAACATGACAAACACCAATTGAAAAGGTTCCAGCAAATCATAATGACACGTTAACACAAGCAACACCACAAGCACGGTGGTCAAGGAGTCTTTCAGTTCTTGTCTTCTGCTTTGAAATACATTTGAGTGTTGCGGGTACGCTCCTGCAACGCTGCGTGACTCTGGTTTGTCCGAGTTATTGTCACTAATAATTTGTCTCGTACATTCTTCACCTTCCCTCGGTCCTTCCGTGCTAGGGTCTTGGCGTGGGAGGTGTGTGGGGTCTCGCCCTGCCTCAGGTACAGTCTTGCACTCTTCACTCAACCCTTTCTTCGCCCCAGGACTCAGACAGCCAATTATTTTCACCATTTTCGAGGAGATATTAGAAGGTTTCTGACTATGATGACCAGGTTTCTTAGGGGAATCACCGATGGCGTTCTGCAGGGAGATAAAATGGTCCCACAGAAGTTCTAGCGTCTTCTGCACGACGTCTAGACTGTGGGTCACGTCCAGCGGCGGCCCGGGGCTGTGGGCTGCGTCCAGCGGCGGCCTGGGGCTGTCGGCTGCGTCCAGTGGCGGCCCCGGGCCGTCCTTGGGGTTCATGTCGAATGGATCCTCATTACAGTGACTGAGACAACTCAGGTCGTCAAGTTTCTCTTCAACACTCGATGGTTTGTAGTCATTTCTGGCACGGGGGTGAATCACGTCCTCACACAGCTCTAGGGATGTTCCTGGAATTATTCCATTTGCCTCATGATCATCCAGGATCAGTAGGTTTGGATGAGGGGAGCTGATGAAGGGTTTAGCCTCTTCGACATGGTCTCCATCGCAGTTGTCTTTGGGTCTAAGGTTGTTAACGAAGTTCGGATCGTAGTTTTCTATCTCTATATTCTTCTGATTTCTTAGACTCGGTCGTTGTCTGGCCTCGGGCTCTCCGCTCGTGGCCTCTGAGGCACTATCGTCGATGCCGTTTATAAATTCGTCTTCCGCCTCGTCTTGAGTGAGTTCGAAGGTCCCCGTCAGTTCCCCGAGTACTACTGTCCATTCCGTCTGAACCAGATGCTCTTCTGCTTCTTTCACCTCCGACATCGAGTCCTTCTGCCTCACAGTCCTCGTCGCTTCTTCTTTATCTCTATCATTCTTCTGGTCGCCATCAGCAGCTTGACCTCCCTTTCTAGTTTTGTCCTGTTCTAGGTCATCCTGTGACCTTTCGATGGGATCAGGAAACGTGTATACCCCTGGGTGCGTGTGGCTGGGTCCAGAAGTAGTACCGAGGTGGCGTGATGTCCCTGGCAGTGTACACAAGTTGACCTCCCCGGGATGAGTGTTGAGGGCCTGGACGTGGCAGTCAACGCGCTCCATCCGCTGATGGCACTCCTGAAGGGTGCGCCGCAGGTGGTGCAGACGGGTGAGCACGTCCCCGACTCCTCCACTGCCGTGGTGTTCCACCATCGTCATGTCCACCACCACCCGCTCACACCAACCTCCTTCACAATAACTGGTTGTTACGCTCCTTCCTTATCTTCCCTATTCATACTTTGCGTACTTCACATCTTCCCTATCATACTCTACTTACTTCACATCTTTCCTATTTACACTTTACTTACTTCACATCTTCCCTATTCATACTATAATTACTTCACACTTAAGTTTTTCACGCGAATCACTTGTTCTACACAAAGTAGTGTTTCTGTATATATCAACTTAAGGTAGGATGCTTGTTACTGTAGCGAATTTTCAATTGTTACTTTCAGTTAAGTGCTTAATAATACTCATGTGCAGATTTTCTTTAGTCCTGCGTCTCATTTTTTTTCATTACATTTCTCCTTCACATAGACTTTTTCACAATAGATACTAAAAGAAAATACATTGTGAAAATAGTCTGGCTTTCACATGAATTTCACATAACTACAGCGCATTTCCTGAATGACATCTACACTTTTTTGTATTTCCGAGAACGTTTTCTTCAGTTTATTTCACATGAAACTTCTTATTCCTCACTCGTTTCCATATAATCGTATGAAAATATTTCTGTAAACAAAGATGGACTCATTCGCACACTCATCCTTATCAACATAACATGAAGCGAGAAATATAAAGAACCTAACTTTATTTTGTCGAGATTATATGATACTAGATTTCATTTGCTCCTAGTTCGGGAGAGTTCACCCACCTCATCAGATAACCAGTAACTGGAACACAGACGCAAATTATATCATTTATTGCAATATTTGATCATTTTGTTCTGTCAGAGATTTGATGTTGTTGTTTCCGTTATCTTGCCGTACTTTGGCCAGCAGTTCACATGCGTTCCCACGGGAATGATCCACAGATCATAAGGAAGTGGCTGGTCCAGTAACTCACAGCCGCTCGCCGCTTGGAATCAATTACCAACGTAACCTCAAGGTGTGGCGGAGACCATAGCCGACAGATCCACCCAACCACACCAGGTAAATCTACTGATGGTTATCTGGTCATTCTCAATGATTTTGCCGAGTGTTAGCTCGTGCCTTATGGTGTGTGGTGAAGGTGTCGACAATCCCTTTGCAGTGGGAAGCGTGTTGACAGACCATCACGTCCCCGTACCATGGCGTGTAACAGTAAACAAATAGCAGGTTAAGCGTGCCAGTAGACGATCATTGTCCTATAAGGCCGGTGTTCCTATACATAATCACAATTCCTGCAGGATGTTGGGTCAGTCAGTGACCTTTGCTCTACAAGAAAATGTGTCCAAGAACGATCTCTGTCCTGCCGGTGGGTGACAAGGTGCCACTAAAGATCATTATCTTCCGGGTAACGTTTCAATAAATTATAATCTTTCAGAGTCATGCGAGAGTCAGAAGTTATCATACTAGCGTTTCTTTGTGTCTACTGACATCAGGAGACTAATCAAATCTCATCAGCTTTACTTTTTCTTCTTGACGCCCAATATTTCCCGCAAAACCCATAGTACATTACCTTAGTCCGATTTAGATCTGCGATACCATCAGTGTAGCCAAAACTGTAGCAGTGCCCGCAGGCCTAACCGAAACATTTTGAATAAATCTGGTAACAATTACGTGTGTGAATATTAATTCCAAAACACTTAAAATGTTGTGTCGAATGAGTGTTTGTATCGGATTGAAATCTATACGATGCACTGACAGTTGCGAATCATAGGCACGATTTATGTACGTTCACATAAGCTGTTTTTATCCCCACTGTAATTGGAAATACAGTCTAACCTTGAGGTTAAAAACTGAAAGAATTATGAATCTGAATTGCAATCAACATACAGAGTGACGTAGGCAAATGCATGCTCCACCCTCCCTTGCCGTGGCATGACTGAGGTCAATAAAGAATGTGTGTAGTTAAACGACGAGTAATGAGGGACAGAAGACTATGAGATACAGACCCATGGAGGTTGGCAGTATCTGGCAACTTCTTCCGCCTGGCGTCGATTGCTGCCATATTCGGAGTTTCCAATTATGAAGAATACAGACTCGAACAAAAACACACAGAAGTGCACTTTCATTGGAACAAAATTAATGGAAAATGGAGTGTATTTAAGACATAAAAACACACAGGCTTCCGTGGTGTAGTGGTTAGCGTCGACAACCATGATTCATGCAAGGGTCCGCCCGGGTTCGAATCCCGGGCGTAGCAGTCGGTCCACAGCTAATCCTAGCTGTTCATCTTTCCTTCCGGGGGGGGTCGATAAATTATTACCTGGCTTACACTAAGGAGTGGGTGTGTGTGTTAACTTAAAAGTAAAAAAAATAAATAATTATACAAGGTTAACAGAGTGCAAGGCTCTACCCGCAGCAAACAGCGTGTGCGCAATAGTTATCGCTTCAACTCCCCCAATCTGAAGGACTCGGGTTCGAACCTGGGACAAAAAGCTTACCATATACAGGAGTGAGTTTAGATTTTACTCTAGAAGCCGTTGCATGTAAAGAGCAGTCGGCCCACTGCCAACCCAGCTGTTCATCCACCCCTCTGGGGCTGATCGACTAATACTTACCTGGCTAACGTTAGCTAGGGTGTGTGTAAAGTATATATGTGTATACAGAAGGTTGATGTATGGCATATGTACAAGGTCAAGCAACGGGGCAACACAAGTGTAAAACTCTCTTCCCGTACAACACAAATAGTAATCACACACACACACACACACACACACACACACACACACACACACACACACACACACACACCAGGTTCTTCATTTGGACAATAAGATGTCTAGACGTCTCACCCTCCACCATCTTGGGTGTAATCACACAGGATCCTTGAATTTCCGGGATCCATTCTTATTGTTTCTGTGTTCATAATCTCCCTTCCACATTACCCATTACAACCGCTACCTCAGTGACTTGATATGACTACCATCCCTGCTGCCTCTACCACCTTCGTTGCTGCCACTACCATCATTACCATCCCTGACACCATTACTACCATTACCATCCCTACCACCACTACCATCATTACCATCCCTGACACCAATACTACCAGTACCATCCCTGACACCATTACTACCAGTACCATCCCTGCAACCACTACCACCATTACCATCCCTGACACCATTATAAACAATTACCATCCTTGGCACCAATACCACCATTACTATCCCTGACACCACTACCACCATTACCATGCCTGCTACCAACACCAGAACCATAAGCATCCTCAACACAACCCGTATCACCAACACTACCACTATTACCACCAACCACAATCACTACAACCACACACATTACCACACTACCACCATCACTAGCACTACCACAGCTGTGGTCAAAATACATGTATATATGTGTCACCATCTATCACAAGATGATATAGTAGTCTCAGGCCAGACTTAAGCAATCTTTACTACTTATTGCCTCATCTATCCATCATACTTTTCGTATGAAATTATCCAGTTATACAACATTAGATTATTTTGCCATCATATCTACATACAGTTGACATAAAAACATTTGCAAACACCCACGAGGTACTTCATCTTGGTAATCTTTCATACAGTATTTGTATTCCGAGGGAAATTATCTCTTGGTTACACTACACTACACTTTTGTCTGGGATCACAGAAAGCCTTCCCTGGCGTAGTGTCTGAAACACACTGACTCCAGTCTCTCCTCTCAACCAACAGACAATATGCTCCGTCTGAAAATAAAGATTTTAACAATAATTCTCAAGACGTTTCGTATGATATACTGCGAATCGCAGAAAACAGAAAGAAGTTTTTCGTGTTCAGGTTTGATCTACGGAGGTTGAGCAACAGTAATTTTTTGTGCCCTGTCTTCGAGTCGCGTCTCCCATCAGTTATCGAAGGAAGGGTGAGACCACGTGACGACTGGAATGGTATGCTTCGGGAGACAGTTTTACACGACTGAACAGAACGAAATTTTGTTCAGTTATGAGAATATGTTCTCCTGTTTCATGTCCCAGTAAATTGGTTCTGGTCAGTGTTGGTCCTGTGTCTCAGGCGGCACTCAGTCCCGAACGTCACAGCCAACGCAAACCGCAGACCATCTTCCCTACGCCATCTTCATCACGTCATCACCAGCACCAACACTATTGTCATCAATAACACTATAATCATCACTGAGCTCCGGGTCATCTTTATCAGGTCACGATCATTCTATTATCGACGTCATTGTAGAAGTCAACATCACGATCATCAACATCGTGATATCCGGCTTCATGGCTGCTATCATCAATATCATTCATCTCATTAGGTCATCATCGCCATCATTAACACTAACAGAACCAACACCATCACTATACCACACCACCATCACTATACCACACCACCATCACTACTGTTATCATCACCACCACGACTATTATCACCATCACCACCACTTATCACTGTCTCCATCACCACCACTATCACCTTCTCCATCACCACCACTATCGCCATCACCATCACCAGGTGGGGCACTGAACACGAAGCATCGTCAATAAATCCCATATCTTACGCCCGACTGGTCTGATGACGCATAATAACATGCACGTCCGCTTCCCCTCACTAACTGTGAGCAGAAAGTCGCTAATATTTTCTTGTATATGTTATGCAAATTAACAGATACATCACTGCGAAACAGACAAGTAGAGAGAGAGATTTGCCTGATCCAGAGATAAAAGCTATTTGGCAGCAAGTGTTTTATACACGGCATTTAGAATTTGACGATACTCATATTTTGGGGTTTTGTGAAGACATCTCATCATGAGAGAGTTGGGAGGGTGTTGAGGGCATGTTAGATGACCAGATGTGAGTGGTGTTCAGTACTCAGCCTGGGTGTAAGGTAGGGATGACCAGATGTGAGTGGT
>JAUTYZ010344389.1:343-15433 GCA_032273725.1 Panulirus interruptus | reverse complement strand
CCCGAGTGTGTGTATATTTTCCCTGTTTATATTTTTAGATCTTCGTTTTCTGTTTCCATGAAATTCTCTCACTATCTTTCTCTGCTTTGGTATTTGCATGTTTTCATATCCCGTTGATGGTTTCTTTTTAAAACGTTTCATGTATTTTTAGCGGTATTCTGTGTTTGAATATTTTTATGTGAAGTGCTTTATATCCACAGCATCTTATACTTTGTTTAGCTTCTATTTTTCAAAATACTTTATATTACTAGGTAAGAGGACCATATTTTTGAAAAAGTAGAGCAATGGAGATGTAGGGAAGATGAAATAGTTCCTTTATTTTCCTCGGGATGGGGAGTATAAATATTTACTTTACCTGTGGCATATTCCAAGCTATGGTAGAAGTTGTAATTTATGGAGTTATATGGCTCACGGTTTGGGAATACAGCTCGTTATGGGAACCATAAGTCGTAAACATATTTGAATGAGTTAGGTGGGGTTACTTCAGCTTAGTTTGGCCTTGGTCACTGTGCTGGCTAAGGTCATCTGGGGTTAGGTATAGGTATTAATTTCTACCGTGACGCCATGTGGGAAATGATATTTACTTTGGAGTGATAACGACAAATATTTGCCGAAGATCTTTGAACAAAAGGTAATTTAGGACTAGGTATGCAGGATATATTGGGTGTAATGGGTGAATGTCACAATTCCCATAATATCCGTACTCTTTAATTTATCACATTGAAGTTACTTATCTGTTATTAAATGGTTTCTCACAGTATGACACATTCTGGAAGGGTAACACTGTAGTTTAAGGGTATGGCCTGTTATTTAGGAGTATTACTGATTTCATTTCTCATTATTAGAATAGCTACTGTATTTATAGTGAAATAAGACCAGGTGATCATGATTGGGAATAATACTTTCAAGGTATTATTTAACTTGTGGATATATTGACATTGGTGGATCAAATTATATTATGTTGACAGTGTTTACTTTTTTGCACCGTTTTTTACTTCATTTATCAACTTTTCCATTAAAAGAAAAGATTTTGAAAGTAATCGCATTCATACAGAAATAATTTTTGATGAGAAAAAGGGTGAATTTCAATTCCACCACATACTGCCAGAGTCACCTGTTACAATCTTGAAGTGCAGGAGTTGCTTCCCCTGGCTCCACAACCCTAGTCTACCTTAGCATAACCCAGAGTTGGATGTTAGTGGAAAATATTGGATGAGAAATCCATTAAATCTTGTGATATCAGTGTCGTTGCATGTAATACATGTTGAAATATCTTCTAGCAAGAAACTACCCCATATTGCATATTGATAGATAATTCAGTAGTGTGGAGGGGCTATGACGATCAAGGAAATGTGGGGTCAATTAATGTAGTAGGTAGAAGGCAAAACACTCCTAAAAACTGATATAACCTTTGAAAAACTCACCTAACTTTCCCTTTTTCAGTGTTGTTCTCGAAGTATAGCGACAGTAATGGCATTTGTTGCATCCCACTACATAGTGAACGGGTGTTTGATAGAAGTGGTTGTGGATGGTGGAATACAGTGAAAACACATTGTTGAAAATCTGGATGGAAACACACAGTAAATGAAAACAGTGTAAACATGAGACTATAGTAATTACATATTTTTCAGATAACATCGAAAATAAGGTAAACTGCAGCTGCTAGGGGAAGTTGGGGGAATTTTTTAGGTACTTTTGATTTTTACGAGTGTTTTATCTTCGTTGCTTTTATATTAATTATTCCCACATTTTCTTAGAGCTTCCTAGCCCTCCCTACTGACATGTTTAGAATCATAAAAAACAAAGAAAATCATGCTCTCCTGTCAAAGTTTATTCTGGGTACAGATATGCTGGCATGCGATTATTGCAAAATGAAATTACTGATATTCCTGTACTGGCTGCAACTTCATCTGCTCTTTTGAAATTTCAAGACCAAAAAATTGGTTTTATTGGTGGATCGAGGAAAAACAGTAATTCAGAAAATAAAGATAGGGAAACAACTTGTGACTGAATAAAACTACAAATACATTGATGAATTGATTGAATTTGCTATGAGGCATGGCCAACCATAGTGATGTGGCTCGGACCAGCCACTGTGATTCCACCCTCTGTGCTAAGGTTATTCAGTTGTATCATACTGTCCAACTGTATATATTGTGTATCATATTATTTATTGTGTATATTATATGAAATTTACGATATATTTTATCTTGTTGTATTGGTGTTATTGGTATAAGACTTATTATTTATTGGATGTATGCATGTAAAAAAATAGATTAAGACCGAAAACAGTTTCATTGATTGATGAATATTGTTTGCATTTACACTAGGACTGTAGTAATTACCTAAACATAATTATTTTATAATAGTAAAATTGTTTTACTATTTACTATTCGGTGTATATAGGGGTTCCCTGCATAACGACAGTTTATAGAGCAATGTTTTGTGATTAGACATTCGAAAATCATAGTATAGATTCATAGAATGACACTAAGGCCTCACAACATTGAAAGATTTGAAGAAAATTCATATGTTTTTCAAAAAGATTTCCATTAATGATGAAATTATTAAAGATAGTGTAAGGTATTTCTGTGATAATGCCTTTTATAATGATATCAGAGCAAAATAACATTAGATTCTTACCATATTCCAGCCACTGATGGTCATAAGGAACACCAAGTTTTCATATTCTTTTTGTGCCTTATAAGTGAGATCTTCCTGACTTGAAACCAATAGCATAAATAATAAAATGGCCAAATACGTCATCAAACATAAATATTACACACTAAAATGGATAAACCTACTATGAATGGCTTGGCAAACCATTCACTGCACCTCCATCTCACTCCATCACCACCTACTTCCAGCCTTCATCACCAGCATTCTTAGTAAGTATCGTTAGATATTGTCTGATTTACCACTTAAAATTGTTACTTTAAACTTTCATTTTCAGAGTCCAGCTTCTCTGCAGCAGTGTGCAAACCTGGTAGGAACTCTACTTGTCACACTTTCCCTTAAAATTTCCATAGCAGTATGTTTACTCCTTGGTGTTTCTAATCTCTTTTTCCTGTTAGCAAGTGAGCTGGAGGAAGAGATGGATGGGGAGGTGCCTTTTGCTTTACTATCATATTTCTTTCACTTTTTAGGTAATGATATACAGATAACCTTGTTATGGGCCATCAGGTCTCCTGTTATATCTCCTTCTCATGTACAAATCATCTTTCCAAAAAATATCTACAAATTCTGCCCTTGTCCATTCAACACATATTCCTCACACGTTACATTGTCATACAAATTTGTATGTCATATAATCATTTGCATGCAAATCACTGGGCCAAGTACAGTTTTCACGGAAGATTATTTGTAGATCTGAGGCTTCAGGCCCCAACCCTTCACAACTTTTGTTTAGGCCTTCTTTTCTTAATTAGACATTTAGTTATCCTTTATTACTTGTATGTAGTATGAGGGTTGACTGGGATGTAAAAGTATTCATAATAATATAAACCAGAGTAATTTTGTATTTACAGGTTATAATGGGTGAAAAAACTGCTGCCACCAAGAACAATGATTGTTATTTCTACTATTATTCCAGTTGCTCAAAGGTTAGTTTTGTGATTCACAGAAATTATATATCACTTTTCTGCATGTATGATTCATCATGTACGTATATTATGGGGGCACCAGATCTTTGCTGATTTTTTACTTATGAGAGATGAGTCCGAATGCAGAATTTGGCAAGGGTCACTTGTGGTGGTATTTTGAAGATGAAGTTTGAGTTACTTCAGGTACAAGAATATATAATGTCTTCTCCTGTGGTATGCCTCCCTTCAGAGGTAGACAGTATGACAGGTTGATATCTTACTGGGGTTTATCCACATACTTTACCTATATTTTTGATTTTTAGGTTACGCACAAAATTCTGAATTAGGTGTGGTAGCCAGAAACACAGGATATTTTTAACCTCAGTAGCTTACATACCCATACACACTGGAGGTTTTCTACTTTAGCCAGGCTTGTAAATAGAAATCAAGGAATAATTGGAAACTTTGCAATATGCAGTGAGATTTCCAGTATAAAGAATCTTCTTTCTCAGTAATTTTCCCTAAAAGTGCCAATCTGCATGTACAGAAGTGATAGGTTTCTCAAGGTGTTTTGGTGTATTTCAGTTGATTTACAAGCCTGATTTTTATTGCAACTAATTACAGTGTTCGCTTGGCTTTTTTTCCAATAATGTTATAATGTTTCATTTTGGATGGCTTTATTCTGCTTTCTCACCTCCAGACTAAACCCTGTGATCATCACAGATCACTTGCTCACAGGGGAGGGGGAGTAAGGCACTTTATAGATAGTCATGCTCAAGAAGTTTTGGGAATTTCATAAATGGTAAAAGTTATGTTATTTCGAAATAAGGTGCGTAAAGGTTAGGAGAAATGATTTCGGATTTTCCTATGGACTAACCAGTCCAGGCTTACCAGATCACATGACCTACTCCAGAGAAACTCAGTAAGAGTCAGGGCTTAGTTTCAAGAAAACACTAAATGGGTGTTATATGATTATGGGAAAGTCATCTGACCCTCTCTCAGAAGTTAAGAGGTCAGACTTTGGCCTAGGAGCTGACAGGCTTGTCAGCCATGCCCCCTCTGCCCCTCACTCTGCAGTGTATTAGGCCAACGCAAATGTATTCATATGACTTTCTGAGTACTTTCTTTTACTTTTGAATGCTAATTTATCATTTCATAAATCTTTTTTTTTCACACTTTGATGGACTTTCTTGACTATGCCTAGTTTTTAGAATCAAAGAAAGATCCACAAAAGAAAAGAACAAGAAGATGTAAAATGAAGACTCAGAATGACTACAGCAGAAAATTTCTGCAATGCACTTTTGAAGTAGTCATGGACCTTAAGCTTGAATATGAAGCAAACATACTTATATAATATGTTGCATTCCAAGATGAGGAAGTTCTTGGCTTTCAAAGTAGGCAAGGAAGTTCGGCATTTCAGAGCTTGGTCTTTCGAACTAAGCATCGTGCCATAGATTATTGCCAGATTTATTTCAGCTCTCTTAGTAAGACGAATATCACTATAAAGGTCACATTGGCATTTTTCAATTACTGGTAGTAGAATCATCAGATAAAATTTATGCCAAGCAAAGTATTTACAGATGTTTTCCTGGAGGCAGGTTTCATCTAAACCTGGAAAAATCTTGGCTTATTCCATAATTGAATTTCTCATGGCTCAGGATCACCAATGTTCCCAAATAGATTCACTTCACTTATCAACAGACAAAGGTCAAGCTTATTCAGAAGCAATTGGAGGCCTGAATCAAAGAGTGGTATCTTGTCAACAAATATAGAGTCAGCTGAGAAAATTAGATTCAGTAGGAGTGTGCATCAATTCAGAAAAAATATAAGCCAAAAGAGTGGCATTATGGATGAACTCACTTCCAATAAAAGAAACATATGTAGTAAGATATACACCACAAAAGTTTTGTGAATATCTGAAATAGTTGACCAGCAAGGAAGATCTGTAGAAACCCATTTCATGTAGAGCCCATGTAGACCTTTTGAATGTTTGGTTAGAAGCATGGGGTGGGGATACTATTTATTGTTGGATCACGTAAAACCAGGAGGATTTGGCAGAAGTTGAGAGTTAGTATCACACCAGTAGGAAAGAAGTAATGGTTCCTTGACTGTTCCTTTTTCTGAATGATATTTTCCTTTATTGGAGTACATTTTCCTCTATTATTACATATTTTACAAATTTTGCTCCTCTTGAAGGGTAGAAGCATTGAAAATGCTTCCTGACATTTCCATAGTGATGTATCTAATGGTTATAAAGTTGATCAGAGATACTGTTAACTTTGGAATTTCAGGATATTCCTGACAAATTGAACATTATTGCTATCATGGTATCAAGGAAGAAACTGTTCCTCAGTGGGTGGCAGCTACATTTGGAATTATTCTTCTCAGTTGGTCAGTTAGGGGTATTCTTAAATTCCTGGATATGTTCTGTATTAATAAATTTAACATGTTTAGTGGATTCGTTACTTTAGGATTTTAGCCAGAAGGCAAACTTATTTATTCATGAAATTTCATGTGATCAAATTTATCTAATGATAAGGAAAGAAGTGCTCAGAATCTTTTTGTGTTATCTCATAGTCTTATCTCGCACCCATTATTTTGAATTGCTTTAGTAGAGAAACAGTCCCTTTGCTTTTATGTATGATACTGGTAAGATATCCACAAGTTCCAACAAGTTCATTTTGGTTTAAGGTAATGTATTAAAGGTAGGAGGGTATAGGGAATGCATAGCATTTGGGATAATCATGCAGCTGAGTTTTTCTAATTTAGTATGGTGACCATCAAAGGAAACTTGGTATATGTTTGATGTATGCATGTTGATTTTCTGTTGGAAACATTTTATTGAATCATTTGGACATATTTTTGGTGTTAAATAGTTTCACTCTCAAATCCCATTTTTGCAGTTTTTCTTTTTCATCTTATTAATGAAAACTTGCTCATGTGATTTGTTAATTATATTAAAATGTATATACGGTTTTGAGTGGAGAGGAAAAAAATCAAACCTCCTGTTGCTTGAATTGTTTGACTGTTAATACCCTAACATTTAATGAAACTCAGACTTCCCATGATTCAAAACTTTTTTATATCATTTATATCTTCCTGCTGTCATAGCTGGATGGCTCATGCAGAGTTTTATCCAAACATTTGCAAACCATTGCCACATTCTCAAGTATTTTTGACTCATATCAATATTTGAAATATTTTATAAAGAATTTTGCATGCTTGTTTGGTTATTATATGTCAAGCAGATGCTGGTTACCATGAGTAAAAAATCAGAATATTTCAAACAGGTGAGAATTATAAAAGTAGACACATTAGGCAGAAGTAGTCGGTAGGAACATTAGGTTATAGCCTCTGGAAACACTGCGCTACAGTTGCCCCCTGCCAGTGGCCTGTGAAGGGTGAGGCACTAAAGGCTAAGAAGTGGCGCTGGAGTTCAGTTATGTAAACTCTTTTGCCATGGCCACCCCCTTGAGGGAGTTCCAGGAGGGAACGGGCATCAGAGATATAGATAGATACATAGAAAGAGTTACAAAAGTATGCAAAATGAGGAAAAGAAATATTAAACAAGATGTATAGGTAGAAGCAGGGATACACATTCAAGGAAAGAAAAGTGGGAAACAGTAGTGCTTGCAAGATAGTGATAACTTGGAGTTTGAGAATAGTGGTAGTGTGGTGAATATGCAGCAGACCATCACTGTCATTGCGTTGTGATCATGGCCAAAATGAATAACTATTACTATTAGAAAGGGCAAACTCATAGTGTTTCCATGTTAATTTCTTCCATGGGTGACTAAAGCCAGCTTTTTAACTACCAAGTAGCTCAGAACTTCATGTAAAAATGAAAACTGATTTCAGCTTAAACTTTAATTATTGTAGATGTTACCTAGTGTATACTGTGGAGGGTCAGGATTTGACAATTTATCTTACATTAAGCAAATATGATGCATCAGCATGCAGAAATTGCGTTAGTAAAATGAGCGCAGTAATGATGCATGTAAGCTTTTGTGATATCTCAATACTACATGGGCATGAGTTTTAGTACTGTCACTAAGATGATATCATACTAGTCAGTACAGTATAATTTATATATGAGAGTATGGAAGGTGTTCCTGATGTCAGGATCTCGTAGTTTTGAAAAGTTGCTGAAGTTGTGCTTATTCCATTATGTACAGATTAGATATCTATTAATCCCTTAAGAAAACAGTGAATTTATTGTGCTTTTCAAAGCATTTATGTCATTATGGGAATATGGACAAATGAATGTTTTTTACATGTTGGGTAAACATGCACTGATCATGGTTCCACAGTTTTCTTTGACTTTCTGTCTTCATCAGTATTTTCTTGAATTGACTTATTGTTTGATACTGTATATGTTTACCATACTGACTTTAAGAAATACATGAAATTTTAACATGCTGATATGAATACACAGGGTGCATCATGTCCCTTTCGTCATGAGCCTGCAGCATTGCGGAATGAAACAATGTGCATATACTGGTTGCAGGGGAACTGCAACAAAGCTAACTGCATCTTCAGACACATGGAAATTACTGTAAGTACTGCAAGACTTAATAAGATACATATAAGGATGAATACTTATTTTTAATGAGTTCCTGTGTTATTGTCAGCCTCATGGATACTTTTCTGTATGCCCCACAGTACCCATTATAAGCCATGATCACAGTATGTCTTTGCTCTTCCAAAGCAGACACTTCCCTTGAACCCATCTTATATACATACTCTGTAGCCTTGCCTTTGTTTTGGTCAATATCTACACATACCTCAACATATAACATGTAGATATTCTGGTTATTACTTGTCCATTACTTTCATGTGCCCATATCACTATACCTCTTCATAATCTAGTTTATCACACACTTCTCTTAGGATACTGTACCTTTTTCTAGTTTTTATCTCCTCTTCTTCCACACTCACTCCTTAAAAAGTCTAGCTCAGTCACTTACACTGTACTAACCATTTTGCTGTTACAGACCCAGGGCTTTGATGAAGAAATGGAGAAGGGGCTTACAGTTGCTGAGGTCTTTGGGAAAATAGTGTATGTACTATTCTTTTTTGAATATGAGAAAATAGAATGATTAGATTGATAGATAAAAGGATGATTAAATCCAAGATTGAGCAGCTATCATGGATTGATAAACAATAGTAGTATAATTATGTTTGCATTATTTTTATGCACTATGGTGGTAAGATAACTACTTAAGACACATTGCATATGCACAATAACAGCATTGTGTGTAGACCGAAGTGTTGGAAGTTTAAAGTCATCATAAGTAGACAGTGAACTCTACAAAGTGATTTGTCAGATACACCACCTGCTGGATCTTACTGAAAGCACTGAGTGCCATTTTTCTCTTGCATCTATTAGAGTGTGTCCAGCTATTACCTCAAGCAGCTCATGCTATGTGTGTAAGCTCTGTTTTATATTTGTGGAAGATGAGTATTCTTAGTAATGATCCAGTATTTGCTGCCTGGACTGCATGCCTTGCCAAATTCAAATGAAATGGAATTAGCAAGCCCTAGGTTGTGTGTGAGCCTGGCTCATATTCAGTCCACCCTGCTAGGCATTGTACTGGCAGACATCACTTGATTAGTGAAACAAATCATCCCACTACAATAAATTTTTCAAGAGCAGCAATAGCAGCAGCAACAACAATGCAGATTGGTCAGCTGGCCTTTTGGCATAACTACGACATATAGGCTTTTGTTGATTGTTAACGGAACCAGCATCACTCAGCATCAGTAGGATTATTTGCTTGTGTCGATGACATGAGTAACGAGCTTACCTTTACAAATTTAACATCTAGTGTACAATCTAGCAAATTAGTCTTCTTAAATTGTTTGCTACCCCATTTATATATGGTTATTGATTGTTTGAGTTGGTTGGAGCCTCATGGAGGGAAATGTGGATCTGGTAAACCAAATTCAGACTGGCTGGGCAATTATCTTGTCATGGAGATCTGTTTTCACTTTTTTATGTTGAACCAATCATGGGAATCTTATCTTTATAGTTTATTTATGAGAATGTTATGTTGTAGTTAGATATCAATGATTAGATTGATCATTATGGATAAAATCTATAGTTGGAGGTGTATGGTTAAATGAGTAACAAGATGTCATTATTTGCTGCTGCTGAATAAGCTGGCCTTTGCTTCTCACATGCCTTTTGCCTGTGCACTACTGGTTTGACTGATTGATGTAGGAACTGCAACATCAGATGTAAATGGTCAAGAATTGTTTACCCTAGTATTCTTATCTTACTTGCTTGTACTTCAAAGGTTTGAGAAGTATAACCCAACACTAAGCATAATGAGGCACGAGTTTGATTTGTATTCTAGTCATACACTGATTTGTGTGCCCTTGTTTGTAGAATGATGATGGTGCACCTTTACCTTATGATTTGCATATATGTCAGCAACGTAGTCAGCTGTCAGCTTATGCCATGGATATGGAACCTCATCCTCAGGTCCATTCTGTTTTACTTTATTGTAAGAATTGTGTTTATTGGAATAGACAGACAGCATACAGAAATTTAAGAAGTTGTATGATAGTGGAGAATGCTCAAGAAATGGGGCCCCACAAATGTAAAAATCCCTCCTTGTACAGTAAAAATAGGTAATTACATGCACACACACTTAGCAAGCTGTTCACATCATATATCAGACAAAAACTAGAGTATGCTTCTCTGGTTTGGTCATTGTACCTAAAGGAGCACAAACAGCTCATAGAGACTATCCAGAGAAGGGCAACGAGATGGTACCAGAAATAAGAGATTTTTGTTACAAGGAAAGGCTAGAGGATCTTATTTTGCCCACCTTGCAAGAGGAAAGAGTGAGGGGTTACCTGATCATAACCTTTAAGTTTTTATAACATTGATGATATAAACGGTGAACAGTTCTTCAAGAGATGTAGGAATAGAGCAACCAGATGACTTGACATGAATTTAAACACGAAACTTGTTAAAGAAATGTGAGAAAGTACTTTTATAGTACAATATGAGTGGTGGATGAATGGAATGAAATTACTGAAGGTGTGGTTAATGCAGACAGCATACAGAAATTGAAGAAGCTGCATGACAGTACAGAATGTTTGAGAGAGAGGGCCCCATGAGTTTAAAACTCCTTCCCTGCTAAGTACAAATAAGTAATTACTTACACACACATAAATATAAGGTTAAGAGAGGGGGCGATTCGAGTGTAAAACTCTCCCGTAATACTCAAATATTAATCACTCACCACCAGTAAGTTGACTTTGTTCCCTTTATATAACTGTTTCCATTGCTTCTGTCCTGTTTCACATCTTCAGTGGCTGTCTTCTAGTAATAGTAAACATTAAAAAGGAAAGAATTAAAAGAATGTGTGAAGATGAAAAAAATTATATAGGGAGTGTAATTTTAACTAACTTGCAAATTCGACTTTACTCTTTCTGGGATAGTAAAAGCAACTTTACTCTTACTCTTTCAGGGATAGTAACGTCGACCTTACTATTTCAGGGATAACAAGCCTAGTACTCTTGAGAAGCGAGATACAGTCCAGGGAATGGTTTTTGTTGCTAAATTGTCAATGGAGAGTGAAATTAAAGTATTACTTTATGATTCAGTAAAACATTTTCATCTTGAAGATTTTTTATTAACAAAAATGCAGAATTTACTTAGAATATATTTACAATGATTTTACAAAATTATGATTATCATTATTTTGGTAATTAATTGATTTTGTAGAATTTGTAAAATGCTAGAACCTGATGGTTATTCATCACTTTCAAGTACATATTGGTGATTAAGAGAAGGTTTTTGACCATGATACTAGGCCTATAGCCTGTGTTATTGGGTAATGCTTGCTTAATCTATTTTCAATAAATGTAACATATTTTTCAGCATGTCAGATGTTCGGTATTAAACTTTACTTTCTTATTAAGATCAATACAGATTGTGTTCTTAGTATTTTAATTAAGTGTTTATGCATTTATTTGGCCCATTGATATTAAGCAGATTTGACCAATTCCATCTTATGTGACACTTATGCCTGTCATTTATTAACTTCTGTTTCACTTTAGTGACTTTAACAATGATAATAGTTGAATCCTTATCCTTATTTCTGTCTATTTTTTGTCATTTATGCTTTATTCTATCTTCTATGTGAATAGGCTTACATTCCATGGTCTACTCTTTTCATTTCCATTTTTTTTTCTTTTTCCATTCACTTCAAGCGCTCACTGTTCAGTAGTAATCAGATAAATATATTCCCCAACATAGAGCCGTACACTATTTTTTTTCAGAGACATTGGTCTCATGTCATGAAAAACTTAGTGAGTAGATTTAGATTGTAAGAAGCAACTTTATAAGTGTCTCACATTGGCAGATTGGGCTTGTATAAATGTTCAAACTGGAAGTATACGAATTGGATAAGGAAATGCGATTGTGCTCACACACACTGACATTGGGATGATATTTGGCTAATGATATTTGTTCATCTGTGTGTCCCACTGTTTGAATGCAGTTGCCTATTTTCCCTATTTGTGCAATACAGGAAGGGAGATCTGTATTTATAGAGCCTAGTCTCTTGGACTTGGCTCTTATACAGTTTTTAAACTGTTAGGTCAGCATTTGCAATATCAAATGCTTGGTTTGTTCCATATCCATTATTCTGACATCTGATATCTTTTCAAACGAATTTTTTTTTTTGACTTCTAGTTACTCTTCCTTTTAGCTTTTTCAAAGACAGAGGAACCAGAGGCTGTGACAGAAGTCTGAGCGGGGAACTTGTTGGAAGGGATGTATAGATGTATTTTTATTGTGAAGGGAACAAAGTAGTCTCGTGTATCGAAGATAATAGACTTATCATAAATATACATACTCATTTAATTCTGTGTGAATAATGATCTACTTTAATTGGATACCTAGGAGTCAAGATATGGGATTTGTCACTTCTCCCATGCTTTTTTTTTGTGACTGTGCTGTTTCTGATGTTCTGGTTACAATATTTTCCTTTTTCCTCAGTGGGTAAGTAAAATATTTCTATTTTCAGATGTATGACTTCATTCTGTTAATGAGGGGGCTAATGATAAATGTTGTTGTTTTTGTCTATGTTAAAACTTTGGGAATTAGGGTATATATAAACTTATATATATAGGCGTAAATCAGATTGCCTTGATTAGGGCATTTATTTGCTCGTACCGTCTCAGCCAGCATGAAAAGAAAAGCCTTGGACTGCAGGGGCTTCTGGAAAGAGATCTTGGGTAACATGAAGATTCTTTCTTGGAAAGTGGTTGCTACGAGTACTTGACGGTATATTATTTCCCATTCAATGCAGCTGGGGTGTATGCAGCAAAAAATTGGAAGTGAAATATACAGCGATTGATGTCTGTAGTGGCATCTCATTGATACCTGACGATACAGCCTAAAAGTTTCTATATACACTGGTCAGTCAGTATGACGAAGTTGAGGAATCCTCAACGTGAGCTGTGCTAGCTCTGGTTATGTAACACATTTGTGAACTTGTGACAATTATAACAGCTGTCAGTGATGGAAATCTTTAGTAAGCTCATTTGTCTGTGACAGATACACCTTTAGAAATATTCCACATCTCATGACCTATGCCTAACAGTACTCCTGGCCCGCCTTATAACCCCTGGCAGTGGATAAACATAATTAAAGAACGTGTAGCACACTTACGTGTTCCGTCAGGTTAAATTTATATTATTTTATGGAAAAATATTTTTGTTAATCGTAATAACAGTCTTATGATGTTTGTTTCTTCTCGTGATTTTTTTGTGATTATTCCGCACACCTATTCAATTAATCAAAGTGCACTTCATCATACGTGGTAAGCATCAGTATCATCCATTGTAAAAGCAAGAACACTTGCGCGATAGCAGGAACTGTAATATTATCATAGAGGAAGTCAAGACGTTTGCCAGGTTATGCTAAGATGAAAAGCATTTTAGTATTAGGAAATGACCACCTAGAACAGATTTGTATTGATAGTCTACACTGGGAGGAATTAAAGATTATGGTGTAAGCCTGAAAAGATGAATGTAGCTTGTGGCTGTATTTGTTGTATGTCGACTTGAGTGCTGTCATTGTAGTGGAGAAGAAAAAAGTTTCACTCTACGGTATGCAAACCTTTCTTCTCACAAAGAAAGTCTTGGGGAAGACAGCACATAAAATCGGCCAAGGCTACAAGCATTTGCATCTTACCTTAGATTTTATATAAGATGGTGAACAACTCATGAAGTGTCACAACCACATGATCTCCAAGGCGTTTGCCTCTTAACAAAATTTCCAAACGTTTCAAGTTCCAGATCGTGAATGTTATCTCACAGTAACAGTCCCCAGCATTCATAACAAGTAACACTCATGTAGCGCTCCCTTAGGTGTGGCTGGATTGGTGGAATGTTTCGCGAACGATATACCGTATTGGGCGATGGTGTCCAGAGCACTGGCGCTATTCCTCATGGCAGGGGTTTTGTCTCTCCTTATCTCTTGACTAACGGAACTCTTATCGCGCCAGGTGGTAACAGGTCGTGAGGGGTGGGTGTTCATTCCAGGTCTTGATGGTATCTTCAGTATTACCCCTGTGTTCTTTATAAGTCCGGTTCTGTGTAAATGTGGCTCAGAGGAAAATATTCAATTCGTTTCTCTCCCCAATGGTGAACGCAACTTCGATGTCAATATTATCACTAGATAAGATAGTCGCATTAAGGCATTCCTTGGTTATCGGGGCCATGGCGAGTGATAAGGTGCTAACGTTACTGTGCAGGCAATAATTGCTAGACCTGTTGAGGGAGTTGAACTGGACAGGAGTTATGAAATATTGGTAAATATTATTAAAACAAAAGAAGTGTCTTTAACAAATCGGGTTCAGATATATTTATAGTGGAACGTAATACGAATGATAAAACTTATTCTTGTACTTGTATATGGTAGGTATTTATCCTGGCAATACTTCATTGTCTACTACAAACACTGCAAACAACTTCCTCAGTCCAGAAATGTTTTAGTTTGTCGGAAATTCGCTTGTTAAAGATACCGCTGGTTTCCCGTGAAGATGATAACAGGGTACTGACGAAGATCGCACCTGTATCTAATGAAGGATATTATAATTGATGAAGGTACAAAATATTGATGAAGATTTGGCAAGTTATAGATGATGAGAGCATTGGTTTCTGATGATGACAATCCAAGTTGCTGGTTAGGACAACACAGGTTTTTTTTATGACCAGCACGTAATGAGGATACATTGGTTTCTGATGGATACTACGGGTTGTTAATGAGGGTAGCGATGATTTCAGATGGATTCTACGAGTTGTTCATTAATGAGGATAGTAATGGTTTCTGGTGGAAACTACGCGTTGCTAATGAGGATAGCGCTGATTTCTGATTTTTGTTAATGATCTGGTTTCTGATGGATACTGCACAAACACACACACACACACACACACACACACACACACACACACACACACACACACACACACACACACACAC
>JAUTYZ010343282.1:0-10628 GCA_032273725.1 Panulirus interruptus | reverse complement strand
TTTTCATCTTCAAAATCAGAGGTATGTTCTCAGAAGGGGGTATCTGAATATTTTATCATTAATACACACTACCGTGTTTCACCTCTCTCACCCCTACCTTACTCTATCTCCTATCTCTGTCTCTGTGACAAAATGAGATTTTGACATGGACCTAAGATATTTTTATTCCATACTGACTTTGCTAGCCAGGTTACACCTTTTGAAGGGCCACATCCAACCCACACACCACAATTTTTCCACCCCTACCGTAATGTATAAATGGTAGCATTGATATGATTAAGTAATGGTGTCTCTTATGATTAAGTAATGGTGTCTCTTAGAATCAGCAATATATTCATTATCAGTTAAATATTTCAGTGTAAGCTTAATGAAGTCTGATTAATTGATATGTTTAATGAGTTAAAAGAAAAAAATACAATCTCTCAAAGGGATGAGATGACATAAGTTATCCCCACCCCAATCCAAGAATGCCCCTCCAGGGGCTCTCATAATTCTACAAATAATAAATATATTGTAGGTGTAAAGTACTTATATTTTTTAGTACTTCATCTATTTTTGCTTTGTTACACATCCATTCAATTTAAATCATAAGATTATTGATCTGTGCATTTCTAAATTTCCTAAAGTAACTGAAATTGCAGTACATATTGAGGCAAGGTGTTGGCACTAGATCTTCTGCCTACTCTGTATTCTTTATCGTACTCACTTCTCACTACACCAAGCTCTCAGTAATATTTATAACCCAATCTTAACCTCATAAAACTAAGTCCTTCCACCCACTCTCATCTTTCCCTTATGTAAAATTTGTGTTATTTAGAACATGTACATAATGTTTCCTTGTTCACTCCTCATATATTTCGTTCCTCCTTAACTCATCTTATACCAGTTGTTTTTTCCTTATTTTATCCTTAACTGTTTCAAAGTTTAAATACATATAATATATACCTAAGCCTTTTTAGTGGCTCTTTTGGCTTCCATGTCTGCCACTTTAAAAGGTGCAATACCCATGTGTGAGGGAACCCATACAAATTGAACATTGTTACCTTGTTTTCTTATTTCATGTACTAATTTTCGACAAACACCAATAATGTGTTCAGAAGTGACACCAGCTGTTCAAAGAACCCAAAGCTGCCCTGCTATCTACAATAATTATGCATTTTCACAATCTTCTCCATTCCAGTTAATATTATATGTAATTCAGCTTGAGTTGATATAGAGTTGCTCAGCTGAAGTCCAATTTTGGAGTCCCCAACCTTGATTTGAGTATTGTCTTTTAAGATCCCACATCCTGCCCTGCCACTTGATAGAACTGAACCATCACAGTAAACATGTATTTTTTTTTCAAAGGTATACTACCAATCCTCTTCTTGTACAGTGCCCTAATCTCTCTTAGTTCATAGTGAGAAGCATAATGTCTATATCAATCTCGTCCTTTCCACAGCGAGACCTTATAACTTTTCCGAAAAGCTGTACACCAGTCTACCAAGTGATTATTTTTCAAGTGCATTTCTTTCATGTATCCTCCCTTGTCTTTTGTCCAGAAGGTCCTTGTGTTTTATATCGTAATGTATATTTTCTGTGAAAGTTTCTTCTCACTCTTCCCTCTCATTAATCGAATTGAAGCAACAATGTTAATTTCATTAACCCACTGTGAAATGATTTGTAAGCGTAGTCCCATTTTCATTATCTCAGTCACTACATTCATTTGACATCCTAGAATTTTTCTCATTGCTTCATTTTGAAAGATCTCCAATTTCCATAGCCTTCCTTCGCCATGACGAGAGGACAGGAGCTGCATAGTACGTAATTGGTCTTACAGTGGAAATAGGCAACATGCTGCCATTCAAGGGCTGTAGTCTTGCCTGACGTTGTGTGAGAATATAGTTTACTTCTGCATCTTTACTCTCAGAAGTGAACCCAATATACCTGCTTAAATATTTGTATTTTAACACTTTGTCTACACTTTTTCCATAAAGAAAAAAGAAATTCAGTTTACCTTCTTTTACACTCAAATTTGTTTTTTCTTCATTGATAACTAGTCCCATTTTTTGAGAAAAAGAACTCTAAAGTCATCTAAAACAATCTGCACATTTTCTACAGAATTTCCTTGAATCAAGATGTCATCTTCATATATAATGATTACCGCTCCTTTAGGACATTCGTGTGAGGCTACTTTGTTCATCAATATTTTGAATGAAATTGGACTCAATACTCCCCTTTGCAGGCACCTAGTTCAAATGATCTTTTCTTCAGACAAACTTCCCTGATACCATACCATACACAAGCTATCCAGCTTAACAATTTCCCTGATACCCCTAGTTATGCCAGTTCATTCATAATTACTTGACTATGAGCTTTATCAAATGCTCCTAAAGGATTGGTAACCATTATATATGCAGATGACATCTTCATTCAGGGAGATTCTGTAAAAAAATGTGCAGATTGTTTAGATGACTTTAGTGTACTTTCTCAAAAAATGGGGCTAGTTATTACTGAAGAAAAAAACAAATTTGAGTGTAAAGTAAGGGAACTGAATATATTTTTCTTAATGGAGAAAGTATAAAATGTCAAAATACAAATATTTAGGCATGTATATTGAATTCACTTCTTGGAGTAAAGATGCAGAATGAATTATGTTCTCACACAATGTCAGGCAAGATTTTCCTTTCTTTACAGCACTTAGCAACTCATCTTGAGTAATATCTACACATGTTACTGCACCAGCATTTAATGATGATACTATAAATCTTTCATTTTGCCAATCATCTAATGCTTCTCTTGTCCCGTTAGGCATTCAGTAGTACACCAGGGCTTTGAGTTTCACTGTTTCAGCTTGCAATGTTTTGGAGTTAAAACTTTAGAATTATGATTCATTGTATGAAATTATGACACTATTTCAACTTTTGATAGATTGGGAAAACAAAAACTTTATATTTCTAATGTCTAAAAGAATGTTTTCTTCCAGTAGTGAAATATATTACCATAATTTGAGGTATTTGGGTACTTATCATGCATATTTTGATTATGTCAAAACATAATACCATTTGATTTGTATCGCACCATTGGCAAAATTCATTCATTTGTGTTCACTGCTACCCCATTATTTACCACATCAATCCATTTGAAACAACTGCTGATCAGAGGATTCAGGGGGTGATGTAGACAAGCATGTAGCTTCCTTCTTGCTTCTAGTAGGCCCCAGCACTACCTCAGGCTCGCATCACCTCCATTTCAGTAAGTCTTTTGAATATCGTGTACGTTACCTGTGATGTGACTATAGTTGTTGAATCAAATAATTCAAGGGGTGATGCACATAATTTTAGTGCCCATCCATCTCCCTGCCAGTAACCTTCAATTTGCCCCACCCCAATCCTGCAGCCCTTATCATAGAGTTTCAGTATAATACCTTTTTCAGTAAGTTTTCATATAATACTGTATCTCTAAATTAAATCATGACAGAGTATGGTATGCTGTACTGTACATGGGTGATAATCTGTTTCAGGTGCAGTATAATCCATCCATAAGGGAAGTTTTTGGGGTTTTAATGGTTCAACTTACAACAGATTCGACTTGCAACAGGTTGTCCAGGAACATCAACCCCATAAGTTCAAGCCATGCTGTAAACCCTGAATGACTGTTCAGTCATAAGCAAAGTTTATGCTGATTTTCTTTCTCCTTTAGACTCTGTTCTTGTTTTCTGCCTTTGTTAAGTGAAGGAGTACATCCTGAATTTAACTTGTGAAAGATTTGTAAACAATAGGTGATCCAGAAATGGAATATTGAAACATGTAACAGCGATTGTTAGAAAACATTGACTGAAACATTGCCAGAAACAAACTCGGGTTGAGAGAAACATTGCCTGATTCTATTTTCACTCATCATCCCCATTTACAGGTCTAAGCATCAGTGACTCTCATTTCTTTATGATTGATTATAGGCAAGTATTGATTGATTATGAACAAGTATGATAAAGATAGGTAACAACCCCTGGGATATATCTCATCATATCCTCAAATGTTGCCATGACTAGTCTTTACCTAGGGGCTGTTTTCAAATGATTTTAAGTTATTGTCTGTTTAGCTTTGATATGTGCTTTTGGTGTTATTTTGTTTTGCATATGTATACTTTTAACTCAGTGAATGTTGTGTTTTCGATGTAATAATGCTGAAATCTAATTGAATGTATCGCATCTTTACAGTATCGGAAGGCGACGGGTCTTTGGACTCTAGCAGCGGTGTTGGCGTCCATGGTGCCTATGTCCAGTATGTAGACGCCTCGCCAGACCCTCTCTATTCTTCCACTAATGGACAGATGTAACTAACCACGCCCAAAGTATTTTGCTTGTAACCATGTCGTACCCCTGTTGTAACCATGGAGAACTTTAGCCAAATTTTTTCTTTTATCATTATATTCAGTATCCTTTGTTATAAAATCAGGACTACTTTCATTGCAGCCTCAAGTCTATAGAATAATGAAATTTCATAGCTGATTTGATTTTTGAATTATTTCATACTACTGTTGAACTGTATGTCTGAGGCCTGAAATGGGGACAGATATATGAAACAATAAGAGTGGCATTGAACCTTTAATATCATTGGATTCTTTAATCCGTTAATGAATGATTACAGCAGAAATACTAAGTCAGATTTGTAATTTGAATATGCTTCAATTTATACTGATTTTGACTAGTGTGTACTGTACTTAGTAGTTTCAGTTAACAATATAAATATTGCTAAAATAAATACAGTGCTCGGATTATTACTCAGCATTACTAGCATCTATCATTTTACAGTTAGTAGTATATTGCTTATGTTAGCAGGACAGCTTCTTTCATTCTGGAGGCAGTGGAAAATGATAAGTACCACACTTTGATTATATCTCCCTTTAAATTTACAAATAAAAGGTTTGAATGCCTTCAAACGTGTTTCTTCTAGATAATGTAATCAGACTTTGTCACTGAGGTAAAACTATTTTAAACTTAACACGAAAATATAAATGAAAATGTTGCAGGAACACAAAACGTGTTAATGAATGTCTTTGCACAGCTTTAAAGTAAGGACATCAGTCTGAGAGAATGAGGCCTTACAGTACCGTTAAGACCCAAGCAAGACCTAGTGGCTCCTAGTTTTGTCCATATTTTCAAATGATTCACAAGTTGTGGGCCAGTTACACACTAAAGTAGAATTCCTTTGTACTACAAACAACCATTTGTTATTTTCAGAATATTGTGGCACATCTCAAAGCATTAGTGCAGGGGAAGCTGAGCCAGAATGCTATATGTTGTGAATACCAATTGGTTGTCATTTAAGCAGACCCTGCATACTGTTCAGTGTTGTAAGCTCATAATCAAAGGAGGTTGTGAAACTATGGCCTTGCTAATAGCGAATGTCTCTCTTGCCACACTTGGTTGAATATCCGTATTGTTGTTGTTTGCATTTTTTGTTGTATGGTTTGCACTGTTATTTTATGTTTAACATTTTGACAATGATGAATAAAAGCAGTTAAAACAGTTTTAATCGCAGATGTTGCAAGTTGCTACTTTCATTAATTTCGTTTGTATATATTTTCTTAAAATGTCCCCATAAATAAGTTTTCTAATTCTTAACTTACCATTAAGTGTAAAGATGATGTGGGCTGTGAAGTACTTATATCTGTCAATTATGTGTGATGCATGTTTAGTTCAGTATTAGAATGGCAAGTGTAATGGGGGGGTGAAAAGTTAACTTTAGTAATTAAGATAGCCATTTATACTGGTATTTGTTAGCATCTGTAAATGAGAAACTTATCATCTCTTAAAAGTATTAGTAAGCAATAATTTTTGCTTGTATGGACTGATATTAATATTGATTTGTAAAACTTCACAGTACAGGTAGAATATCAAAAATCCATAAGACTTAGGACCGGTCAGTGTTTGTATTTTGTATTTTTACACATTTTAGAAATCATCTGTATGGGCCACAAATGATGGTCTGAACATATCGTAACATTGTTTTGTGTACCTAATTCACGTTCAGAGTATTATATTTTTCTACAAATTGCTTCTCCTGCTTTAGTAAGGTAGCCTTCGGAGTAAACAAATATTGGCCTCATTCACACATAATCACAATCTAGATGTATATTGTACTGAAAGCATGGCCTTCCAATTACAGTGAAGCCTGACTGACTATTCCATGGTTTACCTAGATTGCTCTATATGCCCATGTTCAGCACATCATCCCCCGTACACCACATCAGTCAATTTCATTCTGTTCCATGCATGCCTCTCAACCTTTTGAATGTTCAGGTCTTGATACCCCATAGTTTCCTTCTCTCCATCCTTCCATCTCCTTAGTCTCCCTCTCTCCTTCTTACCTCATTTTATACATGTAGAGCCGTTTAGTTAGTCTTTTCTCATCCCTTCTGTATGTCTGAACTGTTTCAGCACACCCTGGCCTGCTCTCTAAATTAGAATGCCAGTACTACCTCACCTTACTCTTTTGCTGCCATTCTGTACACTATTAACCCATCTGACCTCTCCTTCCACATGTACCTTTATGCAACCAGGACCTTCACCTCTCTCATCTTGTGACTAGCCTGTGCCCCCATGTTTCCATTTGCTGCTATATACTCCTAGCCTTGTAAAGCATTTCATGTCCTCCAGGTCCTTCCCATTCAGATTTACACTCAAATCATCCTGTCTTATCCCCATGCTGCACCTGATTACCTTACTTTTGTTAACATATACTCTCAACTTTTTCCTTACATACACACACTGAAACTGTCACCAGCTTCTGGAGTTTTTCTTTATAGTCTGCCCCCTCTACCCCCAGAATACTGTAGACCTGCCTCTCGCTATCAGATCCTTGCATTCACCTCTCTTACCACCCTGCCATAGTCAGATTAAACAACTACCATAACATCACATCCTTGAGTGGGAACCACTCACCATACTCCTTTCCTAATCACACACATGCCTTACACTCCTGATGAAAACTCCTGAACTCCTCATTACATTTAGTAACTTTTCATTTACCCCATGCATTCATAGCACCTTCCTTAAAGCCTCTTTTTCAACTTTTTCTCCACATACATTTCACAGTCTGTCTTTGAGTATCTCTCACACATACTCTTCAAACACTTGCTCCACACATCCTCTACCTCTCCTAAAGCCACACTGCTCCTTCCCAATCAGATATATTTTATGCATGCCATCACCCTCTCAATCAACACTGTCTGATAAACCTTATCATGTATACTCTACAAACTTAAACCCTCATATTTGAGATAATGTAAGCATTCACTATTGCCCTCCCTTACATTGTGGCAGTCTTCAAGCACTTCACCATGGGCTATGCAAATACTGAATAGCCTGACTGACCAATCAGCAACACTCTTATCCCATTTCTTGAGAAACTTTGCTGCCATCCTATCCATTATTGCCATGTATTACATCCTCCCTTTTTTCCATATTATTTGTAAGGATCATTTTACTCAGCATGCCACCTCATTCCAAACACACTGCATCTGCCTCCTGTCATATAACACATTCATCAGTCCAAGATATACATCCAACTCTTTTTCATTTCTTCTTTGCCTGTTACCACTGCCCCATTTGCTCCCCTTGCTGTCTCTTCCATTTGTTCTCTTGTTCTACTTACAGTTCACCTCTTTCCGAAACATTTTTTTGTTTTCTCTGAAGTTCATCTATACTCTCACGCCCATCTCTCATTTGCCCCTTTTTCAGCCCTCACACCTTCTTGACTTCTGCTACCTTCTCTGTACTCCCCCCAATAACTTTCATTCTTCCTATGCAAATACTGCCCATATGCCTTGCTTTTCTCTTTCATTAGCAATTTAACATCTTTGCCCCACCACTTACGACCCTTTCTCATGCACCTACCTCCCACCTTCCACATGCTACACACTTTAGGTCTACATGCACAGCTCCTCTAAATACCTCCCACCCCTCTCCTATTCCCCTTGTTTCATTTACTGTAACTTTGTGCTACTCTTCACTCAGTCTCCTATGGTACCTGCTCTCAGGCATCTTTCCTTAGCTCACTCATTTTCATCATTTCTTTAATACTCATTATATCCTCTTTTTCTAAAACCACTTCAGGCTTTCACACTTGCCTCCACAAAGAAATGATCATACATCTCAACCCTTTCATCATGTTCACATCCAGCAAGCTCTCCTTTGCATGTCTTTCAATTTGCGCATAATCTGTTAATGGCTTTTGACCTCATCTCCACTTACTCATGTATACGAATGTATACACCCTTTTAACCCAAGTATTCCCAATCATCAACCTTCTTACTTTGTAATATATATTTAAATAAACATTTAAGCATTTAAAATAATTATTTACCAGAAGTTTATGCTCCAAGATGTTGGTAATCTTGAATATGCTGGATCAAAGATTTTGTGAGTTTGCAGATTTTATGAACACTGATTTTCGATATTCTATCTGTACAAAGTATTTGAAAACTGGTTTATCTCTGCAGTAAATCTACTGACAAATGCCTTGTTTGGGTAAGATGATATCAGATTATATATTTAATTATCAGTCCTATTTATTTCTCTGTAAAAATACAGATAATTACTTCAGTGTTTTAAATATTGTTTGTTCAGTATTGTTGGTTGAAAGAATTTGTCCAAAGACATGGAAACACGGTAACTGTGTTTCACTAAGGTTTTCAGACTTATTAACATTAATCACTTCTTTGCTTGTCAAGAAATCTTAATTCTTTTTTATGATTGATCATGTTAGCATGTTATGTGCCATTTATGCACTCAATATACCTGGCAAAATGATAGGCAAACTCAAAAATTACGGTGATTAACTTGCTCTTGAATATTTACACACTACTTACCATTAAAATACCCCTTTACAATTTGCATAGACACAATACTGTACCAGACAGTGACTCTGGTTCATGTATGTAGTCTGTTATTTTACCGGCAGAATATTGCTTTAAAGTCAATACCACTGCATTACCAATACCTGTACGTGAAGCACCTCAGTCCTTCCAAATGCTTTGCTTCTGTCAATTAATGCTTTCACGCCACGTTGGCATCTGATGTTGTGAATACCGTTTGGGTAGTTGTTTGGACTTTAGGCCTATCACCCACTAGGGTCTTTAAGGCTGTCAATATGAAGCTACATCTGCCAGCTGAAAAGTCTTTAACATCTTTTTCAGGTGTTAAGGAAAATTTTAAGACCTCATGCACTCTAACAGTGGATGCTGCCCATGTGGACACTAATGATGCCACATTGGTATCCAATTAGAAAAATATCCAAAAAGTGGTTTAGAGCTATTGATGCCATTTTTACACAGTTTTCTTAAGAGATAGCTAACCAAACTCATAGATGATTAATGCATGAAATAATCACAATGTTCATGCTCAATTATCATTTAATAATTATTGCGCTTATAAACGTTGTTTGACTTACATGTTTACCATTCATTATCATATACTTGTAAAAATATGTAGCACCTTTATACTTTTTCGTTGATTTTTATACAGTTTACTTCAGAATCATCCTACCTAGCTGATAAGAGCAATAATCACAATATGAATGCCAAATTACAGCGCATATTTACAACAGGTACAAACATTGTTGGACCTGTGTGCTTACCATTCGTTATTTTATGCTCTACTTGATAAATTGTATTGTACATTATTGTTTTACATAGATTTTTATTCAGTTCCCTTCAAAAACATCTTACCTAACTCATAGACTAATGATGCAGACAATAATCCCAAATCAGTATGTAATAATCGCTAATGATTACAGTATATATAAACATTGTTCGACCTATGCGTTTACCATTTATTGTATTATTAAACTCCATAGAGTATGTACGATAGTATTATTTAAATTTAAGTTGATTCTCATATAATTCTCCTCAGAAATGTCTTGCCTAATTCATAAACTATTAATGCAGGCAATAATCACAAAGTTAATGTGTGATTATCACATAATTACATACATGCATTGTTTGACCTGTGCACTGAACATACATCATCTTACACTCTTAATGATGAGGGTGGTGTAGTGTTGTATAGTACAGTACTTTTTATTCTTGTTTTTCACGTTGGAGGTTCCAGTCACAGACAAAAGTGCCCATCAAGGCCAGGCCTTAATTGAAATATAAAGAAGACTATGAAAGGGAAAAAGACGAGACAAGGGAAAGTATTTACGAATTTTGGTGGAAGTGAAAAACCTGTCATTTAAAATGTTCCGGGTCATAGTTATTGGGAAAGACATAAGAGGGTAGAGAGTTCCAAAGCTTTGAGGAGTAGGGAAAGAAACAGTTACAGAAAATGGCCCACCCTTGAGTTGCCCATGGCCACACAGTAACTTAAAAAAAAAATGATGTAGCAGCTTGCTGAGTATTGCATGGTCTACCTAGTGGTGTGCTGGGGAACACAAGCAGCCAGCTCTTGGGAGCAAAAACCAAAGTAATATCTATAGAAGATGGACAGTGAACCAACTTTGCAGCGTAGGGCAGTCGGGTTAAGTTTTGAAAATTAGCCTGGGAGAGTTTATAAGTCGAACCACTTTTGAATCAACTCTTTCAAGTAAGGATGCATAGTTAGAACCGCCCCAGATGTGAGAGCAGTACTCCATACAGGGACGGAT